>PGFX01002168.1:0-14101 GCA_003612995.1 Prototheca bovis | reverse complement strand
GGGGGGGGGGGAGGGGGGGGAGGGGCGTGGGGGGGCGGGGGGGCCGGGGAGGGGCGGGGGCAGGCGAGCGCGAGAGAGCCGGGGGCGGTGCGGCGGGGACCGGCTCCGACGCCCGGTCCCCGGGGCTCCTCTTCCGGCGTCGCTCCTGCGCACGTCCCCGCACCGCCCGAGCCCCCCACGCATCGCGGCTCGCGTCGCGACGCGCCATCTGTTCGCATGGCAATGCGCACGAGTTTTGGAACGGCGCCTCTCCCTCCTCGAGCCGCCGCCGCCCGACGATCGCGGCCGCGCGGGGGTGCAGACGCAGAGACACACACGCAAACTCCCTCTCGGGAGGCGGAGCGGCTTCCGGCTCCGACCCACCCCCCACCCCCTCCCCCCCTCTCTCTGCGCCCACCGTCGCTTCCCTGGCCCCCTCTTTCCCCCGCAGACATCTCTACATTCTTCAAAGGTGCTCTCCTCGCACGAAGTCCTGATCGACGCGCTCCCCGCGTCCGAGACGCTCGATGAGCTGGCCGCGCGCCTCGCCGAGGAGGTCGCGGCCTGCAACGAGCGTCTCGCGGCGCTCCGGGCAGGGGGCAAGGGCCGCGCGGGGCGAGCCGGCGATGGGACCGGCGCGCGCGCGTCGGTGAGTGCGCTGCAGGCCAAGTCCGCCCTGCTCTCCGGTGACGCTCCGGACGCCGAGGACGAAGCCATCAAGGCCGTCCGCCCCCCCGCGCCGCCCAGCGACGCGCGCGCGGCCGCGGCCGCGACCGCCGCGGCCGGCCCGGCGCCCCCGGCCCAGGCCCCGGCCCCGGCCGCGGCCGCGACCGGAGCGCCGGGCGCCTCTGCCGGCGCCCGCCCCGCGCCGCCGTCGGCGGCGCCGCGCGCGCCGTCCTCGCGCCCTCCGCAGCCTTCGGCGCGCACCGACTCTGCGGGCGCGAGGGGCGCGCCGGCGCCCGCCAAGGCGCCCGCCAAGGCGCGCGGCGCGCCGGTGCCCCCCCCGCGCGCCAAGGCGGCGCACCGCGGGTCGTCGGCGCCGCCCTACCCCGGGGCACCCGCGGACGCCGTCGCGCCCGTCTCCGCGCCCTCGTCGACCGCCGACGGGGCGTCCGTCGTGCTGGTGGACCGCGTGGTGGCGGCCTCGGGCCACGGCTGCGCGGCGGTCACCTCGACGGCGTCCGGCGACGGCGCCGGGGGATCGCAGCGCGCGTGGACCACGCGCGCGGCGCGCGGCAGCGAGACGGCGTCCTTTTGCCTGCTCAAGCTGCGCGGTCGGCTCTGCCGCAACGTGGTCGTGCGCATGGCGTTCGCGCCGAGCACGGCCCCCGCGGCGGGGGCCGCGGGGGCCCCGGGCCGAGGCGCTGCCGGCGGGCGGCCGCCGCCGTGCGCCCCGCGCGTGGTGCGCTTCTCGACGGCGCCGTCTCCCTCGGCGCCGTTCGAGCCCGCGGGAGAGGCCGGGCTGGACCAGGCGGCCGGGCGGCGCTCGCGACACCTGTTCCGGCTGCACCCGGACGCGGCCCTGGGGCGGTACCTGCGCATCGAGCTGCTGGGCAACCACAAGGCCAGCGCCGGCGCAGCCCAGGCGAACGGCGCCCCCGCGCCCCTCTGCCATCGCGTCGCGAGCCTCGTCGTCACCGGGTCCGTCGAGGACGACGCGTCCAGGAACGACGAAGAGGAGGAGGAAGGGCAGGAGGAGCGGGAAGACGACGACGGCCTAGGCACCAAGGTTCCCGGCCCTTCCTCGCGCGCCCGAGGAAGCGCCTCGGCCGCGGACGACCGCATGGGCTCGGCCCGCGCCCGCATCGACAGGGAGCTCCGCTCCCACCTCGGCAGGGGAATCGGACTTGGAGCCGAGGGATCGACGGCGACTGCGGGCGACGCAGTGGCCGCTCGGTCCGTCGACGCCGACGCGGCCCCCGTCGACCCGCAGGCGCCCCTCTCGGGCTCGCCGCTGCCGTCGCCGGCCGGCGGGCAGGGCGAGACGAGCCTAGGTGCCGCGCGCTCCGGGTCGACGGCGGGCAGCGCCAGAGGCGACGAGGCCGAGGGCCCGACCGCAACGGCCGCGACGGCCGCGACGGCCGCGACGGCCGCGACGGCCGCTGCCCCCGCCGCCCCCGCCGCCCCCGCCGCCGACCGTGCCGCTTCCTCGCACCCTCCCTCCGCCTCGTTCCTCTCGGCGGTGTCGCTCTCGCCGACGCCGTCGGCGACGCTGCTGCAAACGCAGACGGAGCTGACCTCGGTGATGACGGCTCCGACGCCGGCCTCGGCGACCTCGCGAGGCGACGAGGCGGCGGCCAGCTCGCGCGCGCGCGGGGCCGGGCCCCGCGAAGCGCTCTCGGAGCAGGCCTCGGCCCCCTCGGGCGCCGCCCCCGACGCGACGTCCGGGTCCACCGCGCCCTCGGCAGCGCCCTCGGCCACATTTGCGCGCCCGCCGACGCTGAGCGCTCCGACCTCGTCGGCGCGCGCTGACTCAGAGTCGGTGCTGTCGCCCTACCCGGCAGCCGGGCCGGGAGCCAGCGCGACGAACGCCACAGCCACCTCGGCCACGCTCGCCGTGCCGTCTCCGTGGCGCGAAGAGGACAAAGAGGGAGCCCGGGCGGCGGGAAACGAGGTCGGCGGGACGTCCGTCGCCGACGCCTCTGTCGCGCCCGCCGCCGCTCCCGCCCCCGCCTCGGCCTCCATCCCTGCTGGATCGGGCCGCGCTCGGCAGACGTCGTCCGCGGCGCTGCCTTCGCTCGAGTCGCCCCCCGCGCTGTCTTCGTCGCTGTCGATCGCTTCGACGTCGCTCTCGAGCCTGGACCCGGCCTCGTTCCCGCGCCGCCGCCTCGTGCTGGGCTCGACGGACGAGCCGCTCAGCGAGCGCCTCAGCCGCGACTTTGCCTCGGACCTCGAGGACGGCAAGGGGGCCGGCGCGAGCGCCGAGGAGGAACGGAGGAGCGTCTCCAAGGACGTCTTCTCCGCCTCCGATGACGGCAGCCGCCCCGACGGCGCAGGCGCGGCCGACGCAGGCGCCGAGGCCGATCGCACCGAGGCCGTCGGCTCCCGCGCGGTCGCGCCCCCTGGCGCCTCCGCGGAGACCGAGGCCGCTGCCGCCGCCGGATCGGCCGTTCCGCCCTTGCCGCTGTCCTCTGCTGACGCGGTCTCTCGAGACTCTGTCCGCGACGGCGGTCTCGAGCCGTCGAGGAGCGCCGTTCCGCCCGCGGCCTCGGAGCCCGCCGCCGCGGCCGGCCAGACCCCCTCGTCAGCGCCGCCCCTGGCCACGCCGCTGTCCGAGGGCTCGTTGGCGTCCTCGACCGAGTCGCCGCTTCGGCGAGCGCTCGACCTGCTCGAGTCGGAGCTCGCGCGGCGCTCGGCGCGCGCGCGCTCGGCGGTCGCGTGCCTGCGCGAGGCGGCCGAGGAGGTCGAGCGCGCGGCCCCCCTGCGGCGCCTGCTCGAGGACGCGGCCGTCGCGGGTTCCTTCCTCGTCGAGGACCCGCGCGTCGCGCGCGAGCTCGAGGCCGAGGCCGCAGACCTCGGTCGCGAGGGCGACGGCGAGGAGGACGGCGACGACCGGGCCGGGGCCGGGGGCGTCATGGGCGCCGCCGCGCTGCTGGGCGGCGGGCTCTCGCCGCTGCCCTCGGCGCGCTCGAGGGGGGGCGGCGGAGCCGGGCCGTCCTCGGCGCACCGCCGCCGCGTCTTCCCCCTGGCCGCCGCGCTGCTGCTCGGCGAAGTGCCGTCGGCCCGCCCGGGCTGCCCCACGCTGCTGCACCGCCTCGCGTTCGCGGCGCTCGACGCGCACGGCGTCGAGGTCCGGGCGCCCGCCGAGGGCGCAGAGTCGGGCGAGGGCGCCGCGCCCTTTGCGTCGCTGCTGCCGACCGCGCGCGCCGCGGCCGATCTGTCGCTCTCGCGCCTGCGGCGCGACGTCGAGGGTGTGGCCGCCTTGCAGTCGCGGGCGCGGTCGGCGGCCGCGCTCGCGGGTCCCGCGCTCGCCGAGCGCGCCGCTCGCGCCCGCGCGGCCGCCGCCGGCGCGCTCGCGTCGTACCGCGAGGAGGTCTCGGCCGCGCTGCGCGCCTGCCGCGCGGCAGGGCGGGCCATCGGCGCCTCGCGCGGCGAGCGCGCGGACCCGGCGAGGCTCTTCGGCACGCTGCTCGAGGTCTGCCGCCGCGCCGACGCCGCGGTGACTCAGGCCGAGACGGCGCGCCGCAGCGAGGAGCGATCCGGGCGCGCGCGCTGGGTCGCGGGCGGCGCGGAGGCGACCGGAACCGGCAAGGCGCGGACCGGAGGCTCGAGCCTCGCCAAGTCTGGAACGACGTCCCTCCGGAACGCCGTGGCCGGGCGAGGTGGGGACGCCGAGGACCGCCGAGGACCGCGCGAGCAGGACGACAGGCGCCGCAGGGGCGAGAACATGACCGAGGACGACGAGGACGGGCGCAGGCGGAGGAAGAGCGGTGAGCGGTCCGGCCGCGACGCGAGGCGGGGTCACGACCGGGAGAGGAGCCGCGAGGAACGGAGCCGGTCCAGCGACGCCAAGGATCGTCGGGAGAAGGAGGAGCGCAGGAGGAGGCGCGAGCGCGAGGAGAAGGAGGAGTGGAAGAAGAGACGCGAGCGCGAGGAGAAGGAGGAGCGCAGGGAGAGACGCGAGCGCCGGGAACGTCGAGAACGCCGGGAGCGCGAGGAGGTAATGGAGAAGAGTGAACGGGAAGAGGGGAGGAGGCGGGACGGGAAAGAGGCCACCGAACAGGTCACCGACCGCAAGGGCGGGGCCGCCGGGGCCGCCACGGCCGTCGCCCCGTCCTCCACGCGCGAGGCCGCAAAGGCGACCTTCTCCCCAGCCAAGGCCAAACCGGTCCAGGCTGCCTCTTCGGCGTCGTCCCTCCCCTCGCGCGCGCGCGTGGCCGCGCTCGCGGCCGGCCGGCCACCGGCGCTGGTCGTCTCGCCGCCCGAGCAGCCCTCGGCGGCGTCGCGGTCGCTGCACACCGAGGACCTCTCGACGCCCGTGCAGAAGCTCCTGGAAGAGTCCCGACGCATCACCGAGGACCTCGCCACGACCGGTGGCCCCACCCGCAAGACGAGGTCCAAACGCGCGACCGGGGCAAGCGATGGCGAGAGCGCGGAGGAGGAAGGCAGGGAGGGGGGGGTGGGGGGCGCGTCTTCGGGCGGCGAGGACCGCGTGCTCGAGGCATCACCCTCGCTCGACTCGTCGCATGGACCCGCGGACGGCGGACGCGCCCCCTCGAGGCGCGAGGCCGCCCCGCCGGCCGGCAAGGGCGCTGTCGCGGGGACGGCGAGCGGCGCCCACGGCGTCGAGCCTCCGACAAAGCGGCGGGCCGCCTCGGACGGCGAGAACGCCCAAGTGGCGGCTCCCCGTCGCCTTGAAGGCGAGAACGCCCAAGTGGCGGCTCCCCGTCGCCTCGAAGGCGAGGCCCGTTCCAAGCGAGCGGGGACACTCGAGACCCCCGAGGCAACCCTCCCAGCGAACAGGAAGCGGGGCGAACCTTCCGCGGAGACGGCTCGGGCACCTTCATTGCACCCCGCCGTGCTTGAAACCGCGCCGGAGGCGCCCCTTGTAGCCCAGGCGTCGCGCTCCGTCGCGCCCAAAGTCGTTCCGGCGGGGCCGCCCACAGCCCAGGCTTCGCGTCCCCCGGCCGCCGCTCCTGCGGTCGTCATCCGCCAGCCGCACCCTGCTCCCTCACCGTCCGACTCGCGCGCCACCCAGGTCGCGTCGGCCTCGCTCGAGGCCTCGCCGCTCTCGTCGCTGTCGAACGACACGGCCGCCTCGGCGGCGGCCAAGGGCTTCCCCCCTGCCGCCTCGCCACAGGCCTCGTCCAACGCGGGCGGGCGCGGCGACGAGACGGCGCGCTCGGCGGGCCGCCTCGGCAGCTCTCCAGTCCGGTCGTCGCGCGGACTGCCCGCCGAGGGCGCCGCCGCCGAGGCGGCGGCGCCCTCGGCCTCGCGCCGCTCGCCCAGGCCCGCTGCGGCGACCCGCGAGTCGCTGCGGCGCCGGGCGGCCGCCGAGCTGCTGTCGAGCGTCGACGTGGACCAGGTGTCGAGGCTGCTTCAGGCCGCCGAGGAGGTCCGCGAACGCCTGCAGGGCGACGACGAGCTCGCCGAGGAGCAGGCGTTCGCCAGGGACCAGGACGCTCGCCGCCTCCGCTCCAGCGCCGTTCGCGATCCCTCGTCGCGGCTGCCGTCCTCGCGCCGCGCCAGCGAGGCCGCCTCGCCGGCGCGCAACTCGCCGAGCGTCCCTCCGCGCTCCGCGCGCGGCGAGGCCGCGGCCGCGGCTGCCGTTGAGGCCGCGGCCAGCAGGGCCCGCCCGGTCCCCCCCGTGCGGCGCGGCGCAACCGTGGCCGCTGGGGCGGTCGGCGCCGGCATGGGAACGGGCATGGGTCTGGGCGTCGCCGCCGGCATGGTGGCCGCCATGCCCAGCGGGCCCGTCCGGCGCGGCTCGGGCTCGCCCGCCGCGCCTGCCGCGTCCCCGCGCCCGGCGACGCCCGGCCGCTCGCCCGTCCCCGGTTCGACGAGCGCCTCGCCCGCGCGGCGCGCGCTGACGGCCCCGGCCGCCTCGCCCGTGCGGCACCGCCGCATGGCCGACATCGCCGAGGAGGACGAGTACGGCTGGAATGAGGCCGGCGATCGCTCCGCGGGCTCTGGCATCGCGGCCCGCCGGGCGCTGGCGCTGCCGGCCGGAGAGGCGCGCGACGACGGGGAGAGCGCGTCCGCGGACGAGAACGACCCGGACGCCATGCGGCTGCAGGCGATCGAGGGCGGTGTCGAGGGGGCGTCGGCGTCCTCGCTCGGCGAGTGCCTGGCCGTGGCCGCGGCCAGGGCTGGGGCCGACGACCCGGCCGCGCTGGCGCTGGTGCCGTCGGGCCCCCCGACGACGCCCTGGGCGCTACGCGCCTCGGCGTCCGGGGTGGACCAGTTGTCGGACGCGGTCGTGACCGAGACGCTCGACTTTGTGGGCAACAGCCCCTCGGGCCCTCTCGCGCGCGGCCTGCGCGCCCCCGACCAGGGCGGCGCGTTCGAGGTGTCGCTGCCGCCCGGGCTCGCGGGCGAGGCCTCGCGCGACGCGCCCCCGGGCGTGGAGCGGTTCCGGCTGCTCGAGCCGCTCGCGCCGCCGCCGCTCGCGATGGGCGTGCGCATGAGCGAGACGCTGCGGCACGCGCTGCGCGGCAAGGTGCAGCCCGAGGACCCCCGGGACGAGCAGCTCGTGCCCCTGGGCCGCGCGGAGGTCGAGGCCCTCCACCGGGGCTCGGGCGGTGTCGTCGGCGAGGTCATCCACGGCCTCCTGCGCGCCCCGGCCCTCCTCCTCGGCGGCAGCGGCGGCGGCGGCGGCGCCGGGGCCGGCGCCCAGCGCCACCACCCGCCGCTGCACGCGCTCCCCCCGGCCGAGAGCGAGGCGGCCCCGCTCGCCCTCGAGGGCCCGCCGGACGCCGAGTCGGGCGCGCACGGGGAGAGGTGGTACGGAGAGGAGTCGGAGGCGCGCGACAGCCGCGAGGAGCGCTGGCAGGACGACGGCCGGGCCGTGGCGCTGGCCGCGCAGGACGAGTACGAGGAGCGCAGGCCGCAGTCGGCGCGCCTCGGCTACGAGGAGCGCAGGCCGCAGTCGGCGCGCCTCGGCTACGAGGAGCGCGCCTGCGAGGAGCGGCGCCCCCACCCCGCGCGGCTCGGCTACGAGGGCGGTCGGCGGTCCGAGGGACGCTCCTCGTTCGAGGGCCCGGAGCGACCCCGCGACCGCCGTGCGACGCACGACCGCTCGCGCACGACGGGCTCGGAGATGTACCCTCCCACGGAAGAGCTGTTGGCGCTCGAGGGCGCGCCGCTGGACGTCTCAGGAGGCACCTCGGCGGCCCCGCCGCGCCGGCCGTACGGCCGCGACCCCCAGGCCGCGCGCGACGCCGCACTCGCGCACGTTCCCGTCTCGCACTCCCAGGCTGTGCGCGAGGCGTTCGATGACAGCGGCGCCGCGTGGCGCGCGGCCGCGCTCGCCAAGCGGCCCCCGCCCCGGACGCCTCCCATCGGCCCGCTGCGCCTCGCGCAGGCCGCCATCGCTCAGGGCGGCGGCGCCTGGGCCGAGACCGCCGATGAGGAGCGGCGGCGGGACCGCGAGGACGAGGGGTGGCAGAGCTACCGCGAGGGACGCGAGGAGAGGCAGCGCTACTACGAGCTGGACGAGGGGCGCGAGGAGAGGCAGCGCTACTATGAGCAGGACGGAGGGCATGCCGCCCATGAGCGCTATGGGCGGCACGACCCGCCCCAGGGCTACCGCTCCCGTCCGGTCCAGCAGACGTTTCAGCAACCCGTCTCGGCGCGCGAAGGGTCCGGGTCGGTGCGCCACGAGGAGGACGTCCCGGTCGCGTCGTCGCGCACCGGGCGCCGCGAGGCGGCTCCGCCGCCGGTCTCGGCCCGCCGGGCGCCGGTGCCGTCGCGCCTGGGCCGCCAGGCGCGTGACGCGATGACGCGGGAGGTCGTCTCGGCGCGCGGATCGCGCCATGGCGACTCGGACGAGCCGTCGCCGCGCGACCTGGCCGCCGCCGAGGCGAGGCAGCGCGCTTCGTCCGCGGGCGCCTCCGAGCCCTGGGCCGACGTTCCGGGACAGCCACGCGACTCGTGGCTGCCCGAGCGCTCGGGCGCCTGGCCGGGCGCGGCCGCGCGTGCCGACGCACACAGATCGACCGAGGGCTCGAGATCGCGTCTTACGCACGATTCGCAGAGGCCAACCGGAGTGTCTGTCGTCGGGCTGCCGACCTGGTCGGACCGCATCGAGTGACCCCCTCCCCTCTACCCTCTCCCCCTTTCCAGAAAGGCTCGACACGCACGAGCCGCGCAGGCCCCTGCCCGCCACGTGACTGCCGCGGCGCCTGAACGATGGGCGCCGCGAGCGATGCATTGAACATTCCATTTCGAACGAACGCGACCGCTTGACAGAGCTCGGGAGGCGAAAAGGGGTGCGAAAAAGGGCGGGGGGCGAGGACGGGCGGGCGGCCGAAAGGTGGGAAAAGGGGAGGAGAGGGGCTCCGGTTTCGCCTGCGTCTCGAAAGGGAAAACGGAGGAGGTGGGAAGAGCGTGCGTCGCTGGGCGGAGAAGCACCCGGAGAGGCATCCGGTCTTCATCCCACCTTTTGGAGGCTCCCAGGAGACTGCCCCTCCGTGTTCCGCGCGCGGTTTCGGTCTCTCCTCTGCTTTACGCAGACGTGCCCGTGGTCGTTTCGTTCCATGCGCCGTTGAGTGCTCTCCGCGCACTTTGCGCCGCCTCTCATCCCGCGCTCCGTCTCCGCCTTTTCCGTCGCCTCGTGCTCTCCCCCTCTTCCCCGTCCTTCCCGTCTCCGGGGCCGCGCGCGAGACGCGGCCGCGCGCGGGCTGCGCGGCCTTCCCGCGCTCGGGCGCGGCCCGCGGCCGCGCTCGCGGGTCCGAAAAGGCGCCCGCTCCGTCTTCGGCTCCGTCGCTCGCCTCCGTCGCGCGCGTCGTTGATGGCCCCGTTCGGTCGTTCCGCTCCCGCCGCGCGTCTGTCGTCGTCGGCGCCTTGGTCGGTCGCGCCGTCCGCTTCGCGCGTGGCCTCTCGGGTGGCGCCCCGTCCGCCTGCGATGCGTGCCGCGTCTCGCGCGTGGTCCCTCCTGCTGGTTCGCGCCATGTCGTCCTCGGCGGGCGGCGCGGAGGGTCCGATCGCGCAGAGCATCCGCTCCAAGCTGACGTCTGCGTTCGCGCCCTCGGTGCTGTCGATCAAGAACGACTCGAACAAGCACGCACACCACCGCGAGGGCTCTGGGGGCAGCGAGACGCACTTCAAGGTGACGATCGTCTCGCCCTCGTTCGCAGGCAAGTCGCTGGTGGCCAGGCACCGCGCCGTGTACGGGCTGCTGCAGGACGAGATCGACGCCGGCGTCCACGCGCTCTCCATCAAGGCAAAGACGCCCGAAGAGGTCGCCAAGAAGTGAGCCGACGGCCGGAGGGGGCGATGGAGAGGGGAGAGCGTGGAGGAGGGGGGGGGCGAGGCGGGGTGCGCTTCGAAACGGGGGTCCGAAGAAACCCTCGAGCGGCCGCGGGCCGCCTCCTGGGCCGCGCTCGAGCGAGCCGCTGTAGAACGATCCTCGGGTGGGCATTTTGGTGTGGCAGAGCGGGGAGGGGGAGAAGAGAAAAAAAGAGGGAGGAAAAGGTGGAGAGTGGAGCGTGGGTTTGGAAGAGGAGTCGCCGGTGGGCGGTGGAGGTGGGGGAGGGGGAAAGGGGAGCGGTGCGGGCAAAAGACGACGAAGGGAGGAGAACCGCGCGCTCTCGACCTCGGAATGCGACGGCACCGCGCCGCGTCGTGCTGCGTCCTTTCTTCTCCTCTCGAGTGCCCTCGCTCGCCGTTTCTTCCCCTGCCTCCTCCCCTTTCTCCCTCCGTTTTGCCTTTCAGTCCGCTTCTCTTCATTGCACGGGCGGCGGTCACCGCCGAGGCGCGCCGCCGGGGCGGGCGCCTGCGGGAAAACAAGAAAGAACGAGCAAGTGACTCGGGGAGGGAGGGGCGGAGGGGGGAGGGTGGGGCGGGTGGGCGGGAACGGGGCGGCGCGTGGCGGCCGCAGAGACGCGTCTCTGCGCCGCTCTGCGGCGGAGAGATCCAAAAGAGCGGGAAAAGGCAGTGGGGGGAGTGCGCCGAGAAGGGAGACGGGGCGAGGGGAGGGAGAGTGCGCCGAGAAGGGAGACGCGGGGCGAGGGGAGGGAGAGTGCGCCGAGAAGGGAGACACGGGGCGAGGGGAGGGAGAGAGCGCCGAGAAGGGAGACGGGGCGAGGGGAGGGAGAGAGCTCCAAGAGACGAAGCGAGGGGAGGGGCGGGCGCTTCGCCCGACCCTGCGAAAAACGGCAAAAGGCGGGCGCACGGGGGGGCGCGGGAGCGTGTGGAGGACGTGTGGAGCGAGGAGCGCGGAGGACGCGGGGAAGCATCGGCGAGCGGGCACGGGAGGTGAGAGGGGACGAGGGCCGCAGGGCCTTTCGCCCCACGGAAAAAGGCCCTGCGGCCCCGCGGCCGGAAAGCACGCTCGTCCTCTGGGCGGCGGGAAGAGGGTCCGCGCTGGAGGCGTTCCATGCGGGAGGACGGTTTTCGTCCGGCGGGACCTTGTGCCCGCACCGCTCCTCGTCTCGTTGCCACCGCCCTCTGCCGTCTCTCTTCTTTCTCTCTCTCTCTCTCTCTCTCTCTCTCTCTCTCTCTCTCGCGCACGTGTGCGTGTGCGTGTTCCGTGTCCGTTGGTGTCTATTCCTGTGCGCGTTTAGATCTTGGTACCCGAGGGGATGGTGGCGTTTCTTCCGACGATGACGATTCCCGAGCGGATGAACCACCCTGCGTCTTCGTGGGATGCTTCGAGGACTCCGTCTCTGTTTTCGATGGCGACGTCGTCTGCGATGCGTGCGTTCTTGTCGAGGATGACGTTTTTGAGGGTGCATCCCGCTCCGACGCCCATGGGCGTCTCTCCTGCGGCGAGGAGCGCCTGCCTCTGCGCCTCTGCCTCGTAGTAGTCTGCGCCCATGATGAGGGCGTTTTCGACGATGGTGTCCGGTCCGATGCGCGCGCGCAGTCCGATGACGGATCGCTTGACGATGCACCCCTCGAGCGCGGCTCCGTGGGAGACGAGGGCGTCCTTGACGCTCGAGCGCACGACCTTTGCGGGGGGCAGGTACCTGGGCGAGGTGTAGATGGGTCCGGTCGGGGAGTGGAACTCAAAGTTGGGCGGGTCGTCGCAGAGGGCGAGGTTGGCTTCGAAGAAGGACTCGATGGTTCCGATGTCCTCCCAGTAGCCGTCAAAGGGGTAGGCGACGACGAGCCTGTCGTTGGCGCACTGGGGGATGATCTCCGAGCCAAAGTCGTTGCGGGAGGGGTCGTCGCGGAGCAGCGAGAGCATGACGTCCTTCTTGAAGACGTAGATGCCCATGGAGGCGATGTAGCGCTTGCCCTGGCCGAGGGCGTCGGCGAGGCGGCGCTGCTCGGCGGCGTCTCCGCCCAGCACGCCGCCGAGGCCGCGCATGCCCTCGGCGTCGACGGCCATGGCCTGCAGCGCGACGCCCGTGGGCTTTTCCGCGAACGAGGTCACGCGGCCGCGGTCGTCCACCTTCATGAGCCCAAAGTCCGAGGCGCGCCGCTCGTCGACGGGCAGCGCGCCGATGGTCACGTCGGCGCCGGACGCGCGGTGCGCCTCCACGAACCGCGCGTAGTCCATGCGGTACAGGTGGTCGCCGCTCAGCACCACCACGTCGCGAACCATGCGGTTCTTGTTGTCCTCCAGCATCCACGCGTACTGCCGCACCGCGTCCGCCGTGCCCTGGAACCACGCCGTGTCCGTCGGCGTCTGCGACGCCGCCAAAACCTCCACAAAGCCGTCCCCGCCAAACCGCGCGCCGCCGGCGCCCTGGTTGTACGCGCGAGCGACGTGGCGGTTCAGAGACGTCGAGTTGAACTGCGTCAGCACGTACACCTTGGAGATGCCAGAGTTCAGACAGTTCGACAGAGGAACGTCGATCAGACGGTACGAACCGCCAATCGGAACCGCCGGCTTGGCGCGGTTCCGGGTCAGCGGGTACAGACGCGTCCCGGCCCCGCCCCCAAGGATGATGCCCAGAACGGAAGACAGAGGAGTGCGACCCGAAAACGTGTCCTGCTGGGCGTCGCGGGAAGGCATCGGACGGGGAGTCGGACGAGACGACGACGACGACGACGACGACGACGACGACGACGCGGCCGCGGCCGCGGCGGCCGAACGCGGAGGAAGAGGACTGCAAAGGGAAGGCAGGGAGGAGGAACGGGGAACGAGGGTCGGCGAGAGATAAAAAGACGGAGGAGGGAAGAGGGAACGGCGGCGGCCGAGGGGAGACCGCGAGGAGACCAGAGAGAGGGTGGGTGCGACAGAGGGAGAGAGAAAGAAAGAGAGAGGGCAAGCGAGACAGGAAGGCGGGGAGGAGACACCTTCCTCTCCTCCCTCCCTCTCCTCCCTCCCTCTTTTCCCTCCCTCTCCTCCCTCCCTCTCCTCCCTCCCTCTCCTCCCTCCCTCTCCTCCCTCCCTCTCCTCCCTCCCTCTCCTCCCTCCCTCTCCTCCCTCCCTCTTTTCCCTCCCTCTCCTCCCTCCCTCTCCTCCCTGCCCGTCATCGCCGGCTGCCCCTCGACCCGAGCCGCAGGCGTCTCCGCGATTCCGACCCTTCCCAACCTCCCCCCCCCACCCCCCCCCCCCCCCCCGCGTCCGCGCCGCCCCCACCATGCCCCCCTGCCCCCTGCTCCCCCCCCCCTGCAGCTCCGAGTCGCATTCCCGCTCGCCGCGCGCGGATTGCCGCGCCGGCCGCGCGGCAATGAAGCCGAGCGGGTTGCAAGACGCGTCTGATCGCGCGTGGCAAGCGCAGACGACGCTGCGAGAACGGGCCGCGACGAAACCCCACTCCGCGCGGCGGCGCGGCATCGCGCACGGGACAAACCCGAGGGGGTGGACTGGACGGGGGGAGGGAGCGGGGGCGCGTCCCGCTCGGGCACCGCGTGCCGGCCTCGCCCCTCCCCTCCGTCGCCCAGCTCGCTGCCCCTCCCCGCTCCGCCCACCCCGCGAGCCACCGCCCCCCCTGCCCCGACCCGGCCCACCCAGCCCACCCGGCGAGGTGGGAGGGGCAAAAGGCACGCACCGCGCGCACGGGCGATCGCGCCGCGCTTGAATCGAGACGGAGTGTCTCGCAGCGGGCCGGACGGCGGCGCCGAAACGGGCGCCCGCGGGGGCGACGGCCCCCGCGGTCCCCGAAACGCCGGTCGGGCGAGTTTGCATCGAGAGGGCGGGCCGCGCCGGAGATCGGGCGGGGGAAAACCCGACGCCTCGATCGACGACGGGAATAGATCGAATTCGAAAGGAGCGATCGAAGGTGGCGGGAGCGCCTGCGCCTAGACGCTCGTGATCGCTCCGGCTCGAGGTCCCGGCGAGGCGCGCTCCGTCTCGGCCCGCGCGCCCGGGCCGCTCGGCCAGGCCCGTCGCCCGGGCCGCGTCGCGCGCGCTTTCCTCCCTCTCCCCGACCCGTCCCGCCTCGCCCCGCCTCGCCCCTCTCCCTCTCCCCGACCCGCCCCGCCTCGCCCCTCTCCCTCTCCCCGACCCGTCCCGCCTCGCCCCTCTCCCTCTCCCCGACCCGTCCCGCCTCGCCCCTCTCCCTCT
>PGFX01002157.1:0-14116 GCA_003612995.1 Prototheca bovis | reverse complement strand
CCCCCGCCGCCCCGCCGCCTCGCCCCGCGCGCGCCCCGCACGGGGGAGGGCTGCTCTCGCCGGGACTGCGCCGCCTCTGCGCGGCTCTGGTCTCGCCCAGAGCAAAAGGGGCGGAGAAGGAGGAGGGAGGGGGGGAGGAGGAGCGGAGCGCTGGCGGGGTGGGAGCGCCCGAGCCAGAGGCCCGGCCGAGGGACATGGCGGCGTTCTGGGTCGCGAGGGGGCGCCGAGGCGAGGGGGCGGGGGCGTCCGGGGAAGACGGCAGGGACGAGGAGTCGAAACAGAAGGGCTCTGGAGCGGAGCGGACTGGAAGCCTCTTCGAAGACATCGTGATGGGGCGCGACGGCGCGCCGAAGAGCGGCATGGAAAGAGGCAACGGTGGCAGGGAGGCGCCCGAGAGCCGAGATCGGGCCGCGCGAGCGGCAGCGGAGGGGGTGCAGGGAAAGAGGCCCAGCCGGGGCAAGAGGACCAGGGGGACGGGGGGAGAGGCCGGCGAGGGCGTCGGCAGCGCGCCGAGCGGCGCTCCGGCCGGCTTCCTCGGCAGCGCGCCAAGCGGCGCTCCGGCCGGCTTCCTCGGCAGCGCGCCAAGCGGCGCCCCGGCCGGCTTCCTCGGCAGCGCGCCAAGCGGCGCTCCGGCCGGCTTCCTCGGCAGCGCGCCAAGCGGCGCTCCGGCCGGCTTCCTCGGCAGCGCGTCGAGCGACGTCTCGGCAGCTCCCCTCGGCAGCTCCCCTCCCGCTTCCGGCGTCCCCTCCCGCTCCGCCGACGCTTCCAACCCTCTCTCGGCTCCTTCCGTGTTTGCGCCGCTCGTCCCTCCCGCCCCACGGCCGTCCTCCCCGCTGTCGTCCTCGAGCGACGAAGGAGAGGAGGAAGGCGAAGGCGACGGCGAGCAGGGCGTCGGGGAACTCGACGCCGTCGGCTCTGCGTCCTCTGCCTCCCTTTGCGCTGCCCTCCGCGCTCCTCTCGCTCCGTCCGCCCCCCCCGCGCCGCGCCGCGTGGCCTCGGGGCACCTCGCCGACTCGTCTCGGCACTTTTCCGCCTTCTCCTCGCACTCGCAGGCGTACGCCATGCGCGCTTCGAGCGGCCTCGCCACGACGGCGCCCGGTGCGCGGGGCCGGGGCCCCCTCTCGTCGCCGACCGGCCCGCCCCCGCGCCCCTCGGCCGCCTCCCCGGCGGCCTCGGACGCCTCGCCGCTCTCCTCGCGCGCCGCATCTCCGTCGCTCTCCTCGGCGAGCCCCGTCGCGCGCGCCTTCTCGCCAAGCTCCCTCGAGCTCGCCAGGCCCAGCGGCGGGTGGCCGCAAGCGGCCGGCGAGGCCGCAGGGACGCGCGGAGGCCGGGGTGGCGCCGGCGAGCGACCGGGCAGGAGCAAGCGCGAGAGGGCCAGGGCGGGAGTGAACGAGGGTGCGGGCGCTGGCGACGCGATGCGGGAGGAGAGGACGCAGGGCGTCGACGCAGGACCGCCGACCGCGGCACAGGGAGGGAAAGCCGCGAGAGGCGACGTTGAGACGCAGGGGGGGAGAGCCGCGAGAGGCGACGTTGAGACGCAGGGGGGGAGAGCCGCGAGAGGCGACGTTGAGACGCAGGGGGGGAGAGCCGCGAGAGGCGACGTTGAGACGCAGGGGGGGAGAGCCGCGAGAGGCGACGTCGCGACGCAGGGTGTCGAGGGACGGGCGCGACCCCTTGCGCGGGCGGCCAAGCCCGGCGCAAGGCCGCTACACGGGATCCTTGCGAGGGCGGAGAGGCTCGCGCCGACGCTGGAGGGCCAGGAGGCTGCCCTCGTCGTCCCATCACGCTCCGCCTCCGCTTTGCTCCCCCGCCGCGCGCCCGCTGCGCGTCCGCCGCGCTCCCGTCCACGTCGGCCGTCCCTGGCGGACGTGTCTGCCGCGTTCGCGTTCGCGTTCGCGTCGCAGCTGCTCTTCCGGGGCGTGTGGTGCCCCGAGGGTGCCGGGCCGTGCGCCATCTGGCCTGCGGGGGAGACCCCGTTTCGCTGGAGGGTGGCCGTCGACGTCCCTGCCGCGTCGGCCGGAGATCAAGCTGCGGAGGGGGGGGCTGGGCACGCGTTTTCCGATGGCGACCTGCTCGCCGAGGCCACTCCGGGGGGGGCCTCGCCCTCCCCCCGTTCGGACCCGGCGTCGCTTCCCGGCACACCCCTTTCTCGCCTCCTTCCCGCACTGGAAGCCTCGATCGAGGACTCGACCGCGCAGCCCATGCCGACGCGCTTCGCGCACGAGATCGCCCTGCGCACCGACGCGCGGGCCGGCAAAGCCGCGGAAGGGACGCGAGGCGAGGGTGGAACGGAGGAGGAAAAGGGCGCGCTCGCCGCTTCGGGCGCCGAGCGAGCGGCGGCCAGGGCCGTCGCCGGGGTCTCCGCGGAGCCCTGGCGGCGGCGCGCCCCGAGCGACGGCGCGTCCGCATCCCCCACCTCCCCTCCGGCCCTCGGTCGGCCGCCCCTGCGCCTGGCGCCGCGCCGCGCGCTGGCGGCCTTTGCGCTCCCGCTGGCCCTGTCGCACCTGGCGTCGCTGCTGACGCTGCGGGCCCCGGACCGGTTCTGGGGCT
The DNA here is from genome assembly GCA_003612995.1 of Prototheca bovis. Lineage (NCBI taxonomy): Eukaryota > Viridiplantae > Chlorophyta > Trebouxiophyceae > Chlorellales > Chlorellaceae > Prototheca > Prototheca bovis. The sequence continues at coordinate 11,566 of PGFX01002157.1, read as the reverse complement.
GGTGCGTCCAGGCCGGAAGCTGGTCGCTGCTCGGCGTCGCCGTCGCGATACGCTGGATGCTCTGAGAGAAACGAGTGAGACGCGACACGGACGCGCGACGCCGACCCGGGAAACCGCCAAACGGCGCGCCGACGCCACCCCCCAGGAGCCTTCGAGCCTCCTCCCCGAGCATCCCCCCTCCGCGGCTCGCCCGCCATCCTGTTGCCGATCGCGCCCTCTCGATCGCCAGGTTTCCCGACATGAAGATTCCGATCGCGCTTTCCCAACTGCCGCGCGCTTTTCGCATACCGCACCCCAGTGGTCACTCCTTCTATCCTCCTTGCGCCCCCGCGTCTCCATACTCGCCCCTCCCCCCCCGCCCCCCCCGGAGGCCTCCTTTCTTCGCGCCTTTTCCCGTCGCGCTCTTCCGTCTGCCGTGTCTTTTCACCTCCCTCTCCTGCATCCCGTCTCTCCTGCCCCTTCTCCTTCCAGCTCTCCGCTCGCCCACAACCGTCCCTCTGCCGACGCCCACGGTCCTCTGACCCCTTGACCCGCCCCCTCCTCCCACTCCCCTGCCCCCTCTCTCCCCTCCCTCCCCCCCGACTCTGCATACTCTGCTCTCTTTGCTCCCTCCCCGGCCCTCGCCCGCCCCCATTCTCTCTCCCACCTCCCTCTTTCCAGTCCCCCTTGCCACCCTTACCGCAGCCTTAGCGCCTAGCGTTTCCGTTTTCCCACTCTTTCTCTGCTCTGCCCAGGCAACGCGTCCTCCCTCTCTCTGTAGCGTCCCCACCTCCTCCCCGTTTATCCCCCATTCCCGCCCCAGCTCCTTCGAGGGCCCGCAGCCCGCGTCGCTCCTGCTTCCAGGCACTCTCCCCACCGCCCGCCTCCCCAGTCGCTCGTGCCCCACACACCTCGGCTCACCCTTCCCCGCCCGCATCCAGCGACTCTCTCTCGCCAGCGTCGCCCTTCGTTTCCCCACCCACGCGTGCATCTGTGCGTCACACGTGGCTATCGCTCGCCTGGAGATCGGACGGGAAGCAGAGAGCGTGCGAGGGGAGCGCAGAGGTGCCGGGGCGGGAAAGGCGACGGAAGGCGGAAGCGGCGAGCGGGGCGGCGACGGCTCGACGCGGCAACGACGTCACGCCGGGCGGCGGCGCGACGTGGTCGGATCATCGAGCCGGGCGGCGGCGCGACGCGGTCGGAACATCGAACCGGGCGGCGGCGCGACGCGGCGGCAACGTCGGACCGGGCGGCGGCGCGACGCGGCGGCAACGTCGGACCGGCCGGCCGCACGATGTTCCAATGGCGCCGCTCGACGCGACCCCGACCGCTGAGCGGCGAGCGGCGCTCGCCCAGACGGCATCGGATGGCCGCGACAGCTCGCAGTCGTTTGCCGCCCCGCCCGCCGCCCAGGACCGCGCTTCGACGGTCGAGCGACGGGACAGCGAGGGAGCTGCCTGGTAGAAAGGGAAGAGGAAAAAAAAAGGATGGATTGCACGGACGCGCCCATCACGCGACCGCGCAACGGGAGATGGGGCGCGGTGGCCCTCGCGGGGGGGGGCGTGGGGGAAGGGACGGGCGGAGGACGAATGGGAAAGGGAGGGAGAAAGGAGGGGCCGGGGGGCGGCGCGAGGGGGGAAAGGAGGTTGGGAAACGGGCGGGGCGGAGCCCGAGGACGGAGAGGGAGGCGGGCGGAAAGGAGGGAGAACGGAAGGGCTGGCGGGCGGAAAGGGGGGAGAACGGGTGGGCAGGCGCTCTTGGGGGCGCGCAGAAGAACAGTTGAGACGAGACTTGACGCTCGCGGCCAGGCACAGGGGGGCATTCGAGGCGAAAAGGCGCCCACAGGGGCGTGCAAGAGGGCTGCTGGAGAAGGCGGCGCTCGCGATGCGCACGGCGGCTGCGCGAACGTTGCCCGCGACGCGGTGAGAGGTGGAGGCCTCGGGCGGCACCCGCGACGCGGGGGGAGGCGGTGCCGTCCCGAGTGCGGCACGGGGGGAAGAGCTTTTCGCTATGCGTGGGGGTCGCGCCGGTCGCGGAGACGCCGCGGAAGAAAGGTTTGCGTGTCGCACGTGCGCACGACAAGGGAAACGGGGGCTGCAAGAGAAGAAAAGAAAGCGACTGAACAGAGAGACAACGGAGAGAGGGGGAAGTGAGCAGAAAGGAGAGCCGGGGGAGGGCGGGCGGCGGAGGGAAAAGATCCACAAAAGTGCGAGAGGGGGCGAGAGAGGGAGGAGGCGTGCGGCATATGCAGAGAGAGAGAAAAGCGCCACAAGACGCAGCGGCGGGCTGCGCGACGCTCTGTCCCTCGCAGGAAAGGGAGCCGCGCAACGTTTTTTGCCTCGCAGAAAAGGGAGCCGCGTGACGCTCTGCCCCTCGCAGGGAGGCGCGCGTGCGTGTGTGCAAAGGATGTGACCCGAGCGACTGGAAGCGCGGCCGTGGGGCATCGGGAAGGGGAAAAGCGGAAAGGGGACGGGGTCGTCCGGCGAAGATGCGCGGCCGCGGAGTCGGGGAGCGGGGGCGGAGGGGACAAAGAGACCGTCGACGCAACGAGGGCAGGAGCCGCGGCGCGGGTCCGGCGACGCAGCGGGACGGCGGGGTGAGAGAAGAGTCGGAACGGAGCGGCGCGATGTGCGGAGAATGGAGCGAAAAGCCGAGGAAAAGACGGAACCGAAAAAGGGGCTGAAAAACAAAAAAAGCAAGAAAAAAACGCGGCGAGAGAGAGAGACGACAAGAGAGGAGAGAACGGACGGTGTTGTTGGGCCGAGGTGCGCGAGGGGAGGGGATGGAGAATGGGCTCGGGGAGAAAAAATGGGGCGCAGAGGATGGGATGGTGCGTGGCCGAGAGCTCGCGGTCGTCGTGTCGGAGCCTGGCGGCTCGACCGCCGCCGCAGGGGCGCTCGAGACGACGTGCGCCCGACGCGAACGAGAGAGGCGGGGGCGAGGCCGGAGGAAGAGACGCCCTCGGAAAGTTCGTGCCACGCGGGCGGGAAAGTTTTGGGTAACCATGGAAAGAGGGAAAAGAGAAGGAAAGCGCGGCCTCGGGCGGCCGTGGAGGGCGACGAGACTGCGTCCGGGGCGGGGGAACGGCACCATGCTCGGGTGGAGAGAGCATCGAGGGGGGCGAGGTGTGAAGTGTTCGCTACAGCGGGAATGGGCGCAGACGACGCGGACGCGCGATGACGGCAGATCGGCGGAAGGGCGGCGGGAGGGGCGGGCGACGTGAGCGTGCAAAAGGGAAGACAGGGGGAAGGAAATGAGGAGGAGGCGAAGCCGGGAGCAAGGGGGGGGGGGGGGGGGGGGAGGAGGGGGCGAAGCCAGGAGCGAGGGGAGGGGGGGGGGGACGCGCGAGAGGAGTCGCGGCGCCGGAAAGAAGCGTGTCGAGTGGGTGGTGTCTGTGTGTGTAAGAGGAAAGAAAAAAACAAACCGGTTGGCGGGATCGAGGGAAAATGAGGGAAAGAAAAAACACTCTGGAAAAGACGGTTTGGCCTCGCGCATCACCTCGCGGCGGGGGCGCCTCTGGGAGCGGAAACGGGAAGAGAAAGGCGCGCGTGCCGCGCGAACGCCCTTTCGCAGAGCGAAGGAACGCAAGGAACAGTGGGAGTGTGCGGTGGGAGCGAGGAGAAGCGGCGCGTCGTGGCACGGAGCGGTCAGGGAAGGAAGGGGGCGAGGCGTCGTGGCGCCGGGCGGGAGAGAGTGGAGAGTCCAGCGGGCGGCGTTCGGTGGGGCCGCGGGCCTGCTGCAGCGGACGGGAGCGAGGGGGCGCAGCGGACGGACGGGGACCTCGCGAGAGGAAGGAATCGAACGCGAGAGCGCGCAGGAGGAGGGCAGGCGAGAGGACGCCACGGTGGCCGACGTAGGGGTGTGCTTGGAAGGGGACTCTGGAGCGGTGTGGGGGAGCGGTGTGGAGCGGGGGCGCCAAAGCGGCGTGGGAGAGCGAGGCGTGGAGGGCGTGAGGAGCGTGCGCGGGGGCCGGACAGGGGGCACGAAGAGCACGCCAAAAGTCGAAGGTGGAGTGGGCGGAGGGGAGGAAGAGAACGAACGCGGAGGGGCGCATGGGCAGACGGGAGGGGGAGGATGCCAGAGGGCACGTGGGCGGACGGGAGAGAATGGATGCGAGGCGTCGCACGGGCGGACGGGAGGGGGCGAACGTGAAGAGCGCGCGGAAGGACGGGCGCGGAGGACGTCCGAGAGGAGAGCGGACGCGTGCCGGCGGATGGAAGGCGCAAGAAGCGCGGGCGTGGGCAAAGGAAGGCGGGCGGAAAGAATACCATTAGAAACAACGGGAACGTACGAAGCGGTGGGAACGGACAGAAAGAAACACGGATGAGAGAACGGAACAGAAAGGAAAAAAGGTGATGGCAAGAAACGAAGCGAGGAGGGAGGAGGAAGGGGGGGGGGGCGAGCGGCGGGGAGCGACGGGGGCGGGCAGAGGGCGGTTGGGGCGGCAAAGGGCGGTGGGGGGGGGCGGGCAGAGGGCGGTTGGGGCGGCAAAGGGCGGCGGGGGGGGGGGCGGCGGGCAGAGGAAGGGACGTGGAGAGGACAGGCGCCGCGACTCGGAGGAGATTCGGAGCGGAGGGGAGGGGGTAGAGAGAGGAGGGAGGAGATGCGCGTTCGGCCGGAAAAAAAGCCGGGAGAGGGCGGCGGCGGAGCGGTGTGGAAGAGGAAGAAGAGGAAGGGGGAAAGAGGAAGAGGAGGGGGGAGGAGGGGCGAGGGTGAGAGCCAGTGAAGACAGGAGCGAACGGGGGCAGGGGCGGACAGGACGAGGACGCGGACGAGGGCAACGGCGCGGATTCCCAAACTGCGGCTCGTTCCCGAGCCCGGGAGCCTGCATTCGTCCACCCCCCCAGCTCCGTCCGCACCGCCAGGGCTTCTCCGCCCACCATCGCTCGCCAGTCCCTTCCTCCGTTCAAGCGGCGCTGGAGGCCGGGGTCGAGGCTCGGCCGGTGCCCGAGGGCGAGGCCGAGAGGCTGCCTCCCGCGCCCGCGCCGCCTGCCGACGCAGGCCGCGAGGCGAGCAGCGACCCTCCGGCGGCGACCTGCTCGACGCGCTGCAGGGGCGTCTCGAGGCGGGACATGGGCGAGTCGACGCGCGAGAGCGCGTCGAAGCGCCCGGCGCTCTCGCCGCCCGCCCCGGCGCGGCCCACCACGCTCCCTCCGTCGCCTCCGCCAGACGCCTCGGACGCGTCGCGCGCGAACGCGTGATCGGCGCCCGGCTCGTCGGACGTCGCCTCGCGCCCCGCGTCCTCGTCGCCTCGGCCATCGCGCCGGACCCGGCGGGCCGCCTGGGCCACGAGGGCGCTGAGCTGCTCCAGGGCAGACAGGTCGTCGGCGAGCGGCACCGCGGGCGCGTCCACGAGGCGCGAGACCGCATCGACGCGCGACGACACGCGCGACGACGACGAGACCGCCAGCGCGCCCAGGCGAACGCCCAGAGGCAGCGGCGCGCGGCTCGGGGGCCGCGAGCCGGGGCGAGACGCGGCCGCGGACGGCGGCAGCGGGGTCGAGTGGAGGACGCCAGAGTCGTCGCCCGCCGCGCGCGACCGCTCCGTCGACGGAGGCTCTTGGAGGGGCTGCGCGTGCGGGTGCGCGGACGCCGACGAGGCCGGCTGGCGCGCTGCCCCACGCGGGCTGGAGATGGCCTCGGCCGTGGAGTCGCGAGCCTCCGCGGTGCCCCCCGGCCCCCGCGACCGCGCCCAGCGCGCGTCCGCGGGCCAGGACGCCACTCCAGACCTCTGCCGTCTCGGGACCTCTTCGCAGTCGCCCGGGCCGCGCTCCCCGCGCTCCCTCTCCTCGGCGTCCGGCGACGAGTCACCCACGCCCTCGCGAGGGTGCGGCGAGCGGAGGGGCGTGTCCGCGCCGCTCGGCTCGAAATGCCGCGCGGTGGGGACGCCTGGCCGCGCGCTCAGCTCGCCTGGCCGCTCCGTCGCACCGCCGCCAGGCCGCGCGCCCAGCTCGCCAGCTTGCTGCAGGGCCAGGAGGCGCTGCAGCGGGCTCTGCGCGTCGTGACGCGGCGACGCGCCGTCGGGATCGGACGCGGAGAGCGCCGAGGCGCGGCGGACGCCGGGACCCGCCTGGCGGAGCAGCGCGGGGCGCCGAGGACTCTCGCCAGAGCCCTCTTGCTGCGCGGGGCCCGAGAGCGCGAGCGTCCCCGGCGTCGCGGGGTCCGCCCCGGCGACGGCGGACGGCCCGCCCGCGCGCCGCCGCGAGCCGCGCGCGCGCGCCGAGGACGACGACGAGCTGCGGTGGCGCCGGGACGCCGCGGCCAGAGACCGCCTCGAGGGGCCTGACGACCCGACGTCGTCGGGTGGAGAGCCCCGCTGGGCGCCTGGGAGGGGGCGCCGTGGGACCGTCGGCGACCCCGACGGCGAAGACGAGGCACCCGAGTGCGCAGGCGTGGCAGCCTCGGTCCGCGGAGGATCGTTGGAGGCGGAGCGAACCCCACCGGCGCGGGTCCTCGAGGCGCCCATCTGGGACGCGGCGACCGCGGGGTCGTCCGTGGCGTCCTCACCGCCGACGCGCGTCGGCGAGCCGCCCTGCGGCGGCGCCGCCTCGCCCTCGGAGCGTCCGCGCGCAATTTCGCGCATGGCAACCGCGACCAGGCCGTCCCGCGGCGACCCCTGCGTGGGCAGGAGGCCGAGGTCGCCCGGCGGGGGCGGCCGAGGAGATGCCGAGCCCGCGAGGGGCAGCGTTCCCGGCGACGAGGTGGGCGTTCCCGGCGAGGTCGAGGCGCCGTGCCGTGCGGGCTGCGACACCGAATCGATGGCGCCCTGCGGAGGCGAGCCGCCCCCGCCGCGCCGCCGCCGCGGGGACGGGGCCGCGGCCGACCCGCGCGCGCGCCTGGGCGCCTGGGCGTCCTCGTGCGAGTCCTCGGCGTCCGAGAGGAGCGCGGGGGCGTCCGCCGCGGGCGCGTGCAGCGACGAGGCCGCCGTCGGCGCGTGCAGAGACGAGGCCGCCGTCGGCGCGTGCAGAGACGACGCGGGGTCCTGGGAGAGCCCCGGTGGAGACTCGGGTGCCCTCGCTCGGCGGACGGCGAGCGTCGACTCGCCGGTCGACTCAGCACCCTCGGGCCGTAGCTGCGGGCGGTGGGCCGGGGCAAAGGCGTCTCCCGACCGGCCTCGTCCCAGCGCGTGCGCGACCGAAGCAACCGCAGCGCCCTCTTGGAGTCTCGTCGCCGGCGTCGCGCTCTCCCTGGGGAGTTCGTGAGGCACCCTATGGCGGGGGAGGAGCTCGAGGCTCGGCACCAGCGGCAGCTGGACCGAGGGACGGATGCCCGAGGGCCTCGCGGCCCGCGAGCTCTGACTGCCTGCCGCGCCCCCCTCGCCCCCCTCGTCGGCACGCCGCAGGAAGACCCGGCGCGTGGGGCTCTCGGCCCAGTCGCCGGGCTCCTCGCGCCGATCGGCAGCACGGGGCGCGCCCGTGCCCCCCGCGGCCGCCCCACCATCGACGGCCGCGGGCGAGGTGGCGCCCGGCGCCGAGGGCCGCGGCGCGGGCAACCCGGCGCCAAGCCGCGAGGTGCGAGGCGTGTGCGCCGATCGCGTCGGCCCCTCGAGGCGGTGGAAGGACGCCGCGGGCGACGGGTCGCCGGGAGTGCCGGGCGGCATGGCAGAGGGGAAGGACTGCGACGGGTCGGCCCCCGGGCCCCTGCCGGCTGCCGCCGACTCGCCGCCAGTCGTCGACGAGGCCGCTTGCGCGAGCGCCTGCAGCACGGCCGCGAGGGGGCCCGAGGGTGCGCGCGTCCCGTCGGTGCCGCTGCCCGCCGGCTGCGGGAGCTGGGGCTCGGACGGGGCGCCGGCCGCCGCCGAGGACGCGGGGGCCGGCGACGCGGCCCCGGAGGCGCCCGCGACGGCGCCCAGGATGGCGGCGAGCGCCTGCGCCGTGGACGGGGACGCCGACGGAGGGCGGGAGGGTCCCCCAAAGACCTGGGGCAGATCGAGGGGCCCGCTGGCCGCGCCCGCGAGTCCCGTGCCGACGCTGCCCCCTGGTCCGCCTCCAAAGCTCGTCGCCCCGCCGCCCCCAGGTCCGCCGCCAAAGCTCGTCGCCCCGCCGCCCCCCGGTCCGCCGCCAAAGCTCGTCGCTCCGCCCCCGCCTCTGGTGCCCCCGAGGCCGCCTCCGACGCTACCGCCAACGCCCTCGCTGCCCGCGCCTCCGGTCTCGCCCGCGCCGCTCATGGCAGCCGAGAGGGCGGTGCCGAGGGCGATGAGCGACGCTGGCAGGTCGCCGAGCGAGGACCAGAGCTGCGAGGCCTGCGTGCCTGCCGAGGACGGAGCGCCCAGAGCGGCGAGCGCCTGCGCGGCCGAGGGCGGCAGCGAGGCTGCCGAGCCTGGAGCCGTGGGTTGCGAGAGCGGGGAGGGCAAGGGGCCGGGAGCTGGCGTCTCGAACGCGGTCGGAGGCGCGGGAGACGCGGCAGCGTACGCCACCTGGGGTGCGGGAGGAGACGTCGCGTGGGCCGCCTGAGGTGCTTCGGAGGGCGTCGCGAGCGTGGCGGGAGCGCCCACCAGGCCCAGGGACCCCGGCGAGGGCGTCGGGCCCGCGCCGGAGCGCGAGAGCGAGAGTGCCGAACCGCGACCGCCGCGTGGCGTGGCCGGTCGGGTGGCCACGGGCCTCCAGAGGTGGCTCGCCGCCGCGCCGGCTTCGCCCGTCTGCGACCCGAGAGGCGGCGGCGACGCCGAGATGCCGCGGCCCTCGCCTGGCGCGAGGGCGGGCCTGGTCGCAGCGGCTGGCGGCGACGCGTCAAAGACGGCGTGGGGCTGGCGACGACGAGGTGAGGCCGTGGTCGATGAGGGCGCGAGCAACGTGTGCGGGGCGGACGACCCGACGCCGGCCGGCGACCGGGGAGACCGCGGCTGCGGGCGCGTCTCCGAGGGGCGCATCGCAAGCCGCACGGGCGGCGGCAGCTCGAGGCCCTGGGACGTCGTTTCGTGCGGCGAGAGCAGCGAGTGCGGTGCGGGCGCGCGCGACGAGGCGCCTCCAAAGGGAAAGGACGACGCCGAGGGCAGCGAGGCGCCCAGGGGGGAGGGACCCCCGCTGCCAGAGGTGGTCGCGTACGGCGCGCCGCCGACGCTGCCGGAGGCGGCTGCAAACGTCGCCGCCGCGCTGCCAGACCCGGCCGTCAGAGCGGCGCCGACGCTGCCCGCGGGGACGGGCAGCAGCGCCGAGGTCGCTCCGCCCAGCGAGGCGCCGCCAACGCCTGGCACCGAGGTCGCTCCCCCCAGGGACGAGGTGATGGCGCCGGAGGCAGCCCGGGAGAGGTCGACCGCCGGTGTGGACGTGGGCGCCGGGCCCGCGGGCGTCGACGATCCCAGCGTCGAGGTCGCGTCCAGCGGTGCCCGCGCCGCGCCGACCCGCTCCTGCGAGCCGCGCTGCAGCAGGGCAGCCAGCAGAGCGGCGATCTCCGACGACGCCGGCGGGGCGCGCGCGCCGAGCGCGGCAGTCGGCGCCCCGGCAGAGGGCTGCGCCGCGGTGGCGGGCAGCACCCCGGCAGAGGGCTGCGCCGCGGTGGCGGGCAGCACCCCGGCAGAGGGCTGCGCCGCGGTGGCGGGCAGCGCCCCGGCAGAGGGCTGCGCCGCGGTGGCGGGCAGCGCCCCGGCCGAGGGCTGCGCCGCCGCGGCGCCCAGCGAGGCCACCAAGGCCCCCGCGAGCCCCAAGGGAGGCGTCTGGGAGGCCGACGGAAATGCGCCCGCAGGCCGCGGGAGGGGCGTCTGCGACGCCGAGTGCGTCGCGGATCCCGCCGCGGGGCTCGCGACCGGAGGGGTCGAGACCAGCCGCCCGCGGAAGACGTGCACGCTCTCGCCCGAGACCGTCCCCGGCATGCGCGTGGGCGGCAAGGGCCCCAGCGCGGGCGGCGAAAAGGACAGCGCCGAGGTGGCCGGGAAGGGGGCAGGGGCGACCGGCGGCGTCGACGGGAAGGTCAGCGCCCCTGCAGGCGGCGTCGATGACAGCAGACCGAGCGCCGCGGCGAGCGAGCTCGCGGGCGCGGCGGGCGCGTGCGCCTGCGCCGAGCCGCGGCTGGCAACCGGCGTCGCGTCGGCGCCAGAGGCCGGCGCACGGCCGCTGGGCGAAGGGGTCCGACCGCGGGACGTCACCGACCGCCCCGCGCCGCCCCGCGCGAGGCGCGAGATGGCCGCGGTGGCGTGAGGGGCGCCTGGCCCCGCGGCGGGGCCGCCCCCGCCAGAGACGGTCGAGGCCGGGGCCGAGAGGGTTGACACTGCGGTCGAGAGCGTCGACGCCGGCGCCGAGAGCGTCGGGATCGGCCCGGACAGCGCTCCCTGCGAGGCGGACGGCGTCTGACCAGAGTAGATTGGCCCCAGGGCGGCACGCGCGGGCCCGGCGCCGCCGCGACCGTCCTCTCGGCCCTCGGAGCGGCGCAGCGAGTCGAAGAGCGCCTGCTCGGCCGTGATGTGCGGCCCGAGCTGTGCAAAGGGAAGCGGCTGCGCGCGCAGGCCGAGCGGCCGCGGCGACGACGGCGGCGAGGTCTCTTGCGCCTCCGGCGGGGAGAGCCATGGGGTTTGTCCCGTACCGGCGAGGGAGGCGGGCGCAGACGCGACCGCGCTTCCCGCGGTCGCCGCCTGATGCGCGGCGCCGCCAGACGCCGCGCCGGCTTCGACCCAGGATCTCGGCATCGAAGCCTGCGGCGAGAGCAGCGAGGGCGACAGCGCCGCGGACGAGAGCGGCGAGGGTGGCAGCGGGTGCGAGCGGTCGCGGGGCGAGGTGGCCGGGAACGCCCTCAGCGACTCCATCGATCCCTGCGACGAGGAGAGCGGGGGGTACGCCGCCCTGGGGCTCTGGGAGGGGTGCGGGGACAGCGACACGTGGGTCTGGGAGGGGTGCGGGGACAGCGACACGTGGGTCTGGGAGGGGTGCGGGGACAGCGACACGTGGGTCTGGGAGGGGTGCGGGGACAGCGACACGTGGGTCTGAGAGGGGTGCGGGGACAGCGACACGTGGGTCTGAGAGGGCTGCGGCGAGAGCGAGGCGTGGCTCGGGGGCGCCGACCCACGCGGCGCGTGGGGCGAGCCGAGGGGAAACGACGCCCCGGGCGACCCGGCGTGGGAGGTCGTGGGCGGGTGCGAACGCGCTCGCGCCACCGGGTGCGGAGTCGCGGCGGCGGGAGCCGCTCCAGGGTGCTGTCGCGGAGGGTGCGTCGCGCGGTGCGGCGAAGCGCCCGCGTGGGCGCGCGCCGGCGGCTGGGTCGCCGAGCGCGGCCGGCCCTCGCGGGGCGCGGCGGGCGCGGCGGGCGCCGACCGCCCGCGAGGCTCCTGGGCCGCGGCGGGGGCCGTCTGCGCCTCCCGCCCGCGGGGCTCGTGCGCCGTGGAGCTGGTCCCGCGCTCGCTCGCTGCGCGTTCGGCGTCGCGGGCCTCGCGCGCGGCGCGCGCGCGCGCCTGGGCGCGCGCCTCGGCGGCGGCGGCCCTGGCCTCGGCAATCTCGGCCGCGCGGGCGGCGGCCGCAGCGGCGCGCGCCTCGGCGAGCGCGGTCGCCTTGGCGCGGCGCTCGGCGGCGCGACGGCGCGGCGCGGGGACCGGGGAGGCGGAGGAGGACCCGGCCGCGGCGTCGCGCGCGCCGCCCCCCGCGGCCGCCGCGCCGGGCGAGCC
>PGFX01002146.1:0-14122 GCA_003612995.1 Prototheca bovis | reverse complement strand
CCTTTTTTTTTCCCCCGTCCCCCCCGCCCCCCACCCCGCCCGCACTCCCCCCCCCCCCCCCCCCGCCGCTGCTCGCTCGGACGCGGGCGGGCGCCGCGCGTCCTGCGTCCGCGCGCGTCGATCGGCGCGGCTTGACGGCGACGCGTTCGTTTCGTCGTCTCTATTTGCGTCGGATCTGGCCTCTTCGCTCGGCGTCGCGTCGCGAGGGCGTCTCTCGCGGTCGAGCGAGCTGCCGCGCCGCACCTCCTCCGCCGTCGCTTCTGCCGCGGCTCCGGATCCTCCCCGCCCGCGCTGCCGGGCGCACAGCTCCCGCTGAGCGTTACCCTGCTCGGGGATTGAGGGGCGAAAGCGGTAGGGCGCAGCCCGCAGGCCGAGAGCGAGCGCGGAGGTTTCTCCGTCTCCGCGCGTTTGCTCGTCGGCGTGCGCTTCGGCCTCCAAGCGACGGCCCGCGCGATGGCACCGACGCAGAAGAGCCAAGGGGGGGCCGCGACGGGAGCGGCGGCCGGGAAGAGGGGTTTGCGCGGCCGTGCCGCGTCGCTGGCGCTGGTCGCGCTCGTCGTCGCTGCTCTGGCTGCTCCCGCGTCAGCCCAGTGGGCCGGCCTGCGCGCCCAGACGCGGGCCGGCTGGGCCTGGGAGGGCGCGTCCGCCGCCCGCTCGGGCGGGTCGTGGCGCGACCAGCTCCGGCAGCAGCAGACGGCGTCGTCGTCGTCGTCCCCCCCGTCTTCAAAGTCGTTTTCGTACGTGTCTCTTCCGCTCCGTTTCCCGAGCGAGCGGCAGGTGCTCCGCCGCCGTTCGCTGGCGCGCTCGCTGTCTCCGACCAACTCTTCGCTGCTGCCTCCGTCCGAGGGTCGCTTGATCTTGCGCAACGAGACGTTTGCGCTTCGCGGCGACGTGCGCGAGCTGGGGTACTTTACGGCGACGGTGTGGTTTGGCACGCCTCCGCGTCGCTTCGAGCTGATCGTGGACACCGGGTCGACGATCACGTACATCCCCTGCGTGGACTGCGGCGACCGGTGCGGTCCCAACCACGAGAACATGTGGTTCGACCCGTCGGCGAGCTCGACGGCCAGCTACGTGGGGTGCAGCGACTCTGGCTGCGACTGCGGCTCGCCCGCGTGCGGGTGCCGCGACGACCGGCGGTGCACGTACGTGCGCTCGTACGTCGAGGGCAGCAAGAGCGCGGGCTACCTGCTGCGCGACGCCATGACGCTGCACGACGGCCTGGACCCGCCCTCTGTGGTCTTCGGCTGCGAGGAGAGCGAGGCCGGCGAGATCTACCGCCAAAAGGCCGACGGCCTCCTCGGCCTCGGCCGCTCGAGCGCCAGCGTGCTCGACCAGCTCGTGCGCGCCGGCGAGCTCGAGGACGCCTTCTCGCTCTGCTTCGGAACCTTTGACGGCGACGGCGCGCTGCTGCTCGGCTCGGCCGCGCGCGCGACCGGCGAGGACGGCGGCGAGGCCGCCGCCGCGGGCCTGCTCGCGCCGCCCACGCCGCTGTCGCGCGTGGTCGAGACGCCGCTGCTGCGGCGCGTCGACCACCCGTACTTTTACACGGTCGACCTCACCGACATGGCCATCGGCGGAGAGTCCCTCGCCGTGCACGCCGACGCCTACTCGACCGGCTACGGCGCCGTGCTCGACTCGGGCACCACGTTCGCCTACCTGCCCCAAAGCGTCTACGGAGCCGTCTTGCTGCGCGTCCGCGAGCACGCCATCGCGCACGGGCTCACGCAGGTGCCGGGCCCGGACCCCAGCTTTGCCGACATTTGCTTTGCGGGCGCAGACCCGGACGGAGACCCGGAAAAGCTCGCCCAGGTCTTCCCAAACCTCACCCTCTCCTTCCGGCCCATGCCGGGAACCGAGGACGCCTCCGGCGACGCCGGGAAGAGGCGCAAAGCGCTCTCGCTCTCGCTCGACGACGACCGCGACGCCGCCGCCGACGCCGCGACCCCGGCCGCCTCGGCCGCCCCGCGCTCGCTCGCCGCCCGCCTCGGCCGCGCGCTGCGCTCGCTGCTGCCGGGCGCGGCCGGGGAAGCGGGTGCCGCGACCGCCCGGGCGCCGCGGCCTCGGCCCTCCCCCTCGTCCCCGTCCTCCTCCTCTTCCTCCGCGCGCACGCGGCGCCTCGCCGACGACGGGACGATCGCGACGCCGGACGCGTCGTCGTCGGACGCCGACCTGCCGCAGAGCGTGATCGACGCCATCGAGTCGGCGTTCGAGACGCCCGCCGCCACGACGCTGACCGACGACGCCTCGGCCGAGGAGACGTACGACGCCTTCTCGGGCGCCTCCCGCTCGGCGCCGCCGCCGCCCCAGCTCGCCGTCGCCTCTTCCTCCTCTTCGCCTTCCTCTGCCTCTTCTTCTTCTTCTTCCTCCTCGTCCCGTCGCGTGCTGCACGACCTGACGGTCGGGCCGTCAAACTACCTGTTCGTGCACACCAAGGGGTCTGGCAAGTACTGCCTCGGCGTCTTCGACAACGGCAAGCAGGGCGCGCTGCTGGGCGGCATCCTGTTCCGCAACACGCTGGTCGAGTACGACCGCGCCAACTCGAAGATCCGGTTCGTGCCCGGCATGGCCTGCTCGCGGCTCGGCAACGCGCTCAAGCCCGCGTGCGAGGACATGTTCCCGCGCGGGGGCGGCGACGTGGCCGCGGCCGGCTTCAACGGCTCCACGCAGGCGCAGATCGCCGAAGACCAGGGCGACTGCCGCGCCAAGAGCGCCGAGGCGCTCGCCTGGTGGCCCGAGGAGGCGCCCGCCGACGACGAGATCGCGCTCGCGCGCGGCGAGGGCGACCAAGCCAGGCGGGCCGCCAAGCGTCGCAAGGACCTCATCATCCTCAGCGTCCTGGGGGGGGTGCTCTTCATCGTCCTCGGCGCCACCGTCTACGCCGTCGTGCTCTCGGGCGTGACCGGCCGCGCCGCGCGCGCCGTGCTCCCGGCGCGCTGGGCGCCGGGCGCCGCGCGCGCCCGCTCGCACGGCGAGGAGGAGCGCGTCTCGCTCTTCGCGGGCGCCGCCGACTCGTCCAGCCACACCGAGACCGGTGACGACGGAGGCGTCGGGCACGTTCCGGCCGAGCCCGCGCGCCCAGCGCTCGCGCTCGGCGGCACGCACGACCCCAACGCCTACGCAGGCGTCGCCGAGTCTGCCGCGGCCGGCGGGACCTCTGCTGGCCCGCCCGCAGCGCCCGCGCCCGCGGCCTCGGCCGGCATCGCCATGACGCGCCTCTTCCGCTTCGGCAGGGCCGCCGCGCCAGAGCAGGCGCGCGACCCGGAGGCCTCCCCGGCGGCGCCGCTGCAGGGCCACCCGCGGCCGCCCACGCCGCCGGGCGTCGACGCCGTGCAGGGCCTGGGGCCGCGCCCGGGCGAGCTCTCGGACGCGGAGCTGTCGCTCGCGCTCGGGAGCTCGGTCGAGGCCGCCGCGGGACGCGAAGCGGAGGGGTACGTCGTGCGGGAGGACCTCGACGACGCCTTTGCCGGCGGCGTCGCCCTCGGCGCCACGGGCGGCGACCGGTCCGCGCTCGGCAGGGGAGGCCTCGACGGAGCGCCCCGCGAGGGACGCACCACAGACGTCGAGAGCTTGCTCCCGAAGCGCACGCCCAGCAGCAGCGGCGGCGCAGGCGGCGACAGGACAGGCAGGGGGTTCGGCTTTGGCCTCGGCCGGGGCAAGGCGGGAGGCAAGTCCAACTGGTTCGGAGGAGGGCTCTTCGGACGCGGCAACCGCTCCAGCACCGAGGGGTCTGCCGCCGACGGCGAAACGCCCAACATCTCCACCACCGTCGCGGCGCCCGGAGAGAACGGCCCCCAGCAACCGCCAGGCGCGCCGGCCACCATCCCGGCGAACGTCGTCGAGGCGCCCCCCCCGGCCGCCCCTCTTCCCTCCGCGGACCCTCTTCCTCCCTCCGCCACCCCCGCTTCCGCCGCCCCCCCGTCCGCGCCTCTTTCCGAGCCGGCGGCCCCGATGCTTCCCGTATCGTCGATGGCGAGCGTGGCAGGAAGCGACGCGGCTCCGACGTCGTTCCCGTCGCAGAGAGGCGCGTTCGGGCGACCGGACGACGACGAGTTTGAGACGATCGGTCGCGCCGACGACGTCGAGAGCTCTGCCCCGAACGGAGCGCCCAAGGAGAACGGAGGCGGCCAAAAGTGAGCGCAGAGGAGGGGCGCAGACGGTCGGAAAGGGTTCCCACGGGATGAGGTCGAACGGCCTCGACGTTGCTTTTCCCCCTGCCGTGGCTCTGCCAAACTCTCGCCCCTCTTGTTTCCCCCCACTCCCTCCCCTCCCCGCGCTGTCTCTCGTTCGCTCTCTCTTCGTGATCGTTCCCGTCGCACCGCGCGCTTTCCCGTCCCGGTGCATACAACGCTGTTTTTTTTTCATGCACCCCGTCTCACGTTCGCTTGGCGCTCTCGGCCCGCCGCCTCTGTCGGCGGCCGCTCTCCTTCCCGCGCGGCAATCGCGCGCTCCGTTTTCCGGCGATCCACGAGTCCATTCCGACGACGAGTTGGCGGGAGGATCCCGGCGCGCTTCGCTTCCGGCCGGCCAAAGCCCGCTCGCCCCCACGCGTCTCCCCCACCGCCCCACCGGACGGCCGCCCCTGGCCCCACATCGCTCGCGCTCTCCTTTCCTCTTCCACCGCCCCTCACGCATCCGACCACCTTTTTCTCTTCGTCCTCCCCGTCTCTTTGCCCGCGCACACGTGCTGTTCCTCTCCCCGCCCCCGGGTAGCGCCACGCGCACCCGTACCCTTGCCCCGTGCTTTCTCGTCTGTTACTCTTTCCGGTGCCCGTTTCATCGCGTGCTCTGCTCATTTGCGTGCCCCGGAGCATGCCCCGAAGCTTGTCGCGGAGCGTGCCCGGAGCCGACCACGGAGCCTGCCCAGAAGCCTGCCCTGGAGCCGGCCCCGTCGTGCATCTCGCTCTCCTGCATGTTCCGGTGCCCACCTCATCGCGCGTTTCGCCCCCCCGCTTGCCTCGGCGCCTCTCCGTTCCACGCGCCTCGTTGCCCCCCTCGTCTTCCGCACGCATCGCGCCCCTTTTGCACCGCAGCCGCGTCTGTGCCTCGCTCGGCCTTTTTCCGTCGTCTGCAGCGCGTGCGGCCCTCCTTCCATCCACGCCCGCCGCGGACGGATCGCTGCTCGCCAAGCGCTCGACTCGTCCTTGTCATCCTCTTTTCAACGCCGCCGGAGCGGGGGACGCGGAGCGCCGCGGCCCCGGCGACTCTCTCGCTCTAGCGGCGCTGCGTCGCCAGGCGGGCACAGGGGAGGCCGGGTCGCGCGAGCGAAGAGCGGGCATTCGGAGAGCGACGCGCGCTGCGACGAGACGGCGCCAAGGGGAGGGGGGAGCGCGGACGCTCGAACGAAACGATACGATACAAGGGCAAAGGAGCGCGGCGTGGAGCAGGAACGCAGAGACGATGCCGAGAAAACTGCTAGGGGCGCGAGCGGAGCGAAAACGAGCGCCTCGCGCAGCACGACTCTATTCGTCCCTTTGCTCCTGCTCGAGACCTAGTCGAGTCCGAGGTCTCTGAGCGCTCCCGCGGCGGCGTCGCGGGCGTCGCCCGGCGGCAGGACGTCTCTGGCGTGGCGCAGCTTGGCCTCGGCGCCAGCGGCCAGCAGCGCCTCGCGCGCCCTGCGGCTGCGCGCTGCCGCGTTGCGCAGCGCCGTGGCCGCCACGCGCGCCCGATCGTGCGAGGGCGGCGGGATGCCCGAGGCCGAGGCGCCGGCGGAGGCGGCCGGCTCGGCCTGCGCCTGCCGCGCCGCGTCGAGGAGCGCGAGAAGCACCGCTGCGAAGAGCGCGGGCGGGGTCGGGGCGCCGTAGCCGTCTGCGGATCCCTTGTCGGCCCCGTTGGCGTGCCGGTTCTCGTCGGCGGGCGTTTCCTTGACCTCCTCGGGCGCTGTCTTGGCCCGCTTGCCCCTCGCGAGCTCGTCGGCGGCCTCGTCGGCGGCCTCGGGGTTGCGGAGGAAGCAGGCTGCGGCGGCGCCGAGGGCCGCCATGGCCGCCTGGCGCGCCGTCTGCGCGTTCTCCGCGGCCCCGCCGGCGGCCGGCGCGCCGCGCGCGCCCTCGGCCGCCGTCTCGGCGGCGCGCGAGGCCGAGAGCGCAGTCGAGAGGGCTGCCAGGCCGCCGCTTCCGACGAACGCCTTTTTCCCCGCGTCCGAAGCGCACAGCGCGCGTGCCAAGGCGCAGGCCGCGCGCAGCGAGCTGAGCGCGCGGCTCGTCGAGCCGCGAGAGGGAAAGGAGGTCGGCGGGCCGGCGGAGACTCGACTGGCGCCCGATCCGGCCTCGCCGCGTCCCGCCTCGACGCCGCCGTGGCCCGATTCGCCCTGCGCCTCCTCCCTGGTGGCGGTCGCCGCGGCGACGAGCTCCTCCACGCAGGGCTTTGCGATGCCGGCTTCGAGGGCCTTGCCGCAGATCTCCTCGGTGGCCAACAGCCTGCGGAGCGCGGCCGCGAGCGCGGCTGCGCCAGGCGAGAGCGGCGCCGCTCTCACCGAGGCGGCAAAGGCCGCCACGAGACCGGGCACGCGGTCCCCTAGGCCACGCGCGTGCGCAAACGCCGCCGAGCCGGGCTGCGTGAGGTCGTCGGCGGTCGTCACCACGCCCAGCAGGCGGCACGAGGCCACCACCGCGGGGTGCGAGGATGCGTTCATGGCCGAGCCCGGCGCCTCGGGCGCCGCGGCGTGCCTTTCGATCAGGTCGACCGCGCGCGAGTGCGCCTCGGCCCGTACCAGCGCCACCTTGCCCTCTTCGTGCCCCGCGCCAGAAGCGCACAGCGCCCGCAGCACCGCCGAGGCGTGCGGCGGGGGTGAAGCGGGGGGGGAGGTGGACCCGGAGGCGGCGGGTCCGTCCACGGAGGCGTCCGCGGCCGCAGAGACGGCGGGTCCGTTCGCGTCGCCCAGAACCCTCTCGGCCTCTCGCAGCGCGTCCCCGACGTCGTGGTGTGGAGACGCGAGATCTGCAGCGGCGACTGTGGCGCCGGCGGAGGAGTTTGGGGCGGCCTCCCCGCTCCCAGGAGAGTCGACGAGACTTGAAACGCTCCCTGCCGCTCCATCTCCGCCTTCGGGCGCCTTCAAGAGCCCCAGAAAGGCCTCGGCACCTCTGTTGGCCACAAACTCGTCCTGGTGGTGCCTCGCACCGAGCAGCGCCCGCGCTGCCTCGCCGAGAGCCTCCGCGGCCGCCTGGGCGGCCGGGCCCGATGGGCCACCCTCCCGCAGCGCCCCCTGAATGGCCTTGGCGGCGTGCACGAGGTCCGAAGAGGCACCAGTCCCCGACAGCGCAGCCAGCGCCTCCTTTTCCGCCTCGCGCCGAGCGGTTTCTTTCGTGGCCGCGGCGACGTTGCCTGCTCCCTCGTCCGCGGACGTGCCGCGGCCCTCGCTGGACTCCTCGTCGGCCGCCCCGCCGCGACCCTCGCTGGACTCCTCGTCGGCCGCCCCGCCGCGGCCCTCGCCGACCTGGCCGCGCACGGCCAGCGTCAGAGATCTAAGCGACGTCTCGAGGTCGCGCAACGCCGCGGCGTCTCCCTTGGCGCCCTCCAGGCCCTCGAGGGAGGCGCGGAGACGGTCGAGCGCCGCCTTGGCGGGGTGCGCCGAGGCGTCCCCCCTCGTCACCACCTCGTCCAGCGAGTAGCCCTGCAGCTTCAGGTCCCGGATCGCGGCCTCGATCGCCTCGTCGGGCTGCATGGGAGGTCGAGGTGGAAGAGGAGTGAGCGCGGAGGCCGATCGGGACGCGGCACGCGCCTCGACGCGCATTCTCGACGCCGCCCCGTCCCGTCCCGCCTCGCCCCGCCGCTCCGCTCCGACACCCCGCCGCTCCGGGCCCGCCCTCGCGCGCCGCTCCGGCCCGCAGCGACGTGGCCGCCCACGCGCCTCCATCTCGAAGACGTCGACGTTGTCGCGTACGGCGTCGTCGAACATGTCCTGCGATCGGGAGGAGTGAGAGGGCGTCGGTAGGCGCGGGAGATCGCGCGCGCCGGGGCGTCGACCGCGTCGTGGTCGCGGTCCGCGCGCGATCGGCGCCCGCGCGCCGCGCCGGTCGGCGCGCCTGCGTGGCTTGCCGCTTCGGCGCGAAGTTTTTGAGCTGTTCCTTGGAAAACATGGCGTCGAGAGGAGGTCTGGAACGGCGACCTGCCCCGCGGATCGGCGGCAACCTGCAGCCGCGCTCTGGTCTTTTGACGCCGGCTTTGAATGCCGGGCGCTGCAGCCGCCGTCGGTCCGGGGCGCTGGCGGGAAAGGGGTGCGGGTGGGCGCGGGGGAAGGGGGCGCGGAGGGGCGCATCGCGACGCACGCGGCGAGGAGCAGTTGAACGGGGAGGGTCTCTGTCCTCGCGGCTCTCCCGCCGGAGCAACTGGAGGCGTCGCTCGATCGTTGGCGTTTCCGTCGCCGCAACCGTGCCGCCGACGCCTTTCCCTTTCTTTCGCCAGCCCCCTCCCCCCCCCCCCCTGTCGCTCTACCGACGGCGTTTCCGTCGTCAGCGCGCCCGATTGCACGATCGGCAGGAGGACATGCATCGTGGCGCGAGGAACGGAGGTCGGGATTGAAGCGGAAATGATGCACGAGGGGCCGCTGGATATGGGGCGGCTGAAGGGGGGGTTGGGGGAGGCGAAGGGGAGCTGCAGAAAAAGACGCCGAGGCCGTCGCCGGCGCGGCGGAAAGGGAAAGGGGCGCGCGGGCCGCCTCGAGGGTCGGGGCCGTCCTCGGAACGACGAGGAGGCAGACTGAGCTCTGGTGGTGCAGGAGCGGGGAAAACGTCCGAGAGTGGAAAAGGGGAGGGAGAACGAGGGAGAGGCGGGGGAAAAGACAGAGCGGCAGCGCGGCAGCGCAGGCGCCGAAAAGGGACCGCGAAAGGGCGCGACGAGCGGGAGGCCGCGTCCGACTATGGTGTAGGCACCGCCGCCGCGCCGATCCGAGGGCGAAGAGAAGCGTGAAAAGATGAGAAAGGGAGAAAAAAAACGCGATCCTTGCAGAGGGGGCGCGAACGAGGCGACCAGGTGGGGGAAAAGAGAGGGGGGAGAGCAGGCAGAGGGGTAGAGGGATGGGAGAGAAGAGAAAAAGAGGGGCAAAGAGTGGGGAGAGGAAGAGGCGAGGGGAATGGGGGGGTGAAAAAACAAAGAGGGAGAGTGGAAGGGCAAAGTCGCGTGGCGGCCTCGGCGGCGGGCGGCGGCCGAGGTCGGGCGGCGGCAGAGGTCGGGCGGCGGTGGAGGTCGGGCGGCGATGGAGGTCGGGCGGTGGCGGAGGTCGGGCGGCGGTGGAGGTCGGGCGGCGGCGGAGGTCGGGCGGCGGCGGAGGTTGGGCGGCGGTGGAGGTTGGGCGACAAGAGTTTGAGAAGAGGGGAGGATGGATGCACACGATGGGAATGAACTAGAGAGGTGTGGTCGGCGCGATTTCTTCGCGTCGGCGCATCGTTCGTGGCGAACGCGCGCGAGGCTCACGCCCGCTTGCCGGCGGCGGCGGGCAGAGTCGGTTTGGCGGGCGCGGCTCCGATCGGCTGGCGTCTCGTCGACTTTGAATCGACCTCTCCCCCCTTGGCTTCTGTTGCGTCGCCCGGCGTGATCTCCCTTTCGGCTCCAGCGTCCTCTGACGAAGCGCCAGAGGCGCTCGGCGAGGGGAACGGGTTTCCGTTGGCCGTTCCCTTCGGGGCGTCGAGGGAGCGCGCGGGAGAGGCGGTTTCGTTGGTGGTTTTCGTCGGTTCCGCGGTCTGCCCGTTTGGGCCTTTTCCCGTGTTTTCCTCCCCTTTGTCCTGTCCGTCCTCTTTCTGTCCGTTCGCGTTCTTCTTTCTGGTGAGCACGTGGACGTGCCAGAGCTCTGGGATGGACATGAGCTCTGGCGGGTTTTTGAACCACTGCACGTCGACGGTGCGCGGGTCGAACCGTTCGCGGATGAGCGCCTCGATCTCCTCGCGCGACAGCGGGTGCGAGCACCAGATGTTGTCGTGCCGCACGCCCTCCTCGAACCAGTACGGAAAGTGATTCGGACGCCACACCACGTGCGTCTCCCGCGCAAACCCAGCCGGCACCGGCGTCCACAGCCGCCCGTCCTCGCCCCGACGCGTCGGCAGCCCGAAGATCGACGCAAGCAGGTTGTCCGCCGGAGAACGCCAGTCGCGACGAAGGTCGCGCATCGAGTCCCAGTAAAACTTCACGCCCAATGGAGAACGACCCAAACGACCGATCGCAGACGCAGACCCGTCCGAGATGATCGAACGCAGCTCCGACCACGTCGTCGGAGCAAACAGGATGCCTGAAGACAAAAGGGGTAAGAAGGGGGGGGGGGGGGAGAAGAGGAGGGCGGGGAGTGAGACGCACGCCGGTGACGAACCGACGACGCCCACGCGGAGACGGACGCCGGTGACGAACCGACGACGCCCACGCAGAGACGGACGCCAGTGACGAACCGACGACGCCCACGCGGAGACGGACGTATCGATCCATTGACAGACAGACAGACAGACTGGTCGGCTGACTGACAAACACAAAAGATAGACGACAAGGGGCGAGCGTACAACCCTCCGCTCGCTGTCCCGGACCGTGCGTTCCCGGGGCTCCCCCCCCTCCCCCCCACCGCGTCCTCCTTGCGCAGCTCTCCCTCCTGGCTCCCCCTCACGGCTCCCCCTTCACCCGCCCTCACCACCGCCACCACCGCCACCTCCTCCCCGCTTCCCCTCCCTCTCGTCGCCCGCTCCTCCGAGGCCGCTTCCGGGGGGGTCGGGCCGGCGCGGCTTCGCTCCCCCCTCCGCTCCCCTCCTCTCCGGCGTCTCTTCGCTGGACGTACCCGGAAGTCCCCGAAGGGAATTGATGTCAAAGTCTTCGCCGGCGTCGATGCGGCGGAAGACCTCGCGTGCGCGCCGATCGCGCTCGGCGATCGCCTCCTGCCTCTCGGCGGGGCCGCGCTCGCCGGCCATCTCGCAGCGCGCGGCGACGCGGCGGGCCCCCGCACTGCTCTTCGATCGAGAGACGCACGCACGCACGCCGAGCCGCCTCCCGAGTTGCGACATGGCGCTCGGGGACGCGGGACCGGCCGCCGAGCCGGGGGCGCGCGCGCCCGCGAGGCGGCAGGGAAGCGCGGCCGGGCGCGGAGCCACGGCCTTGGACGCGGTCGCCGACGCGCGGACCGGGCGGTCGCGGCGCGCGAGGCTCGACGACGTCGACGCGATCCGCATGCGACCCGGACGCGAGCCCCCCCCCCCGTCTGCTCCCTCTCTTTCTGCGGCTCGGCGCGGCGCGCGCGCCATTCGACGCGAGGCACGCGGGACCGGGCGGGACGGGGGGGCGCGAGCTTATTTTGCCCAGCGGCGCCGCGACCCGGGGCGAAACCGCCCGGGCGCGCGCGCGCGGCGGAGGCAAGGGGCGTTTTTTCGTTCCGGGGGCGGGGAGGGGGGGAGAAAGGGGACGTGGAACGCGGCGGCGGGGAGCAACGGGTGGGGGGAGCACCGGAAGAGGAGAGCAGCGGAGGAGGAGAGCAGCGGAGGAGACGAGCAGCGGGCGAGAAGAAGATGGGCCGAGGGTTGGGAAGAAAGAGGGCCAAAGATGAGCGGGCGCGGAAGGGGGGGGCGCGCCAATCAAAAGAAAACACAGGTCGCGGGCGTGGGGCCGGGCGTCGGGAGGCGGCGCGTGGGGGGAATGCGGTTCTCGTCCGTCCACGGAGGGTTTGGCGTCGTTCGTCCTCTACGATCCGCACATGAGGCAGGCGTCCTTGTTTTCGAGCGAGCAGACCATGGCTGCGAGCTGGCGCTCGCGCTCCGCGTCCGCGTCCATCTCCTCCGCCGTCTTGCGGCGGGGCGCGGGCGCGGGGGAGAGCGCGACGTCGGCGTCGACGGCTCCCTCGGCGGTGGCCTTGGCGACCAGTCCCGCTTCGACCGCGTCCGAGGCGTCGGACGGTCCGTCTGCGGTCCTGGCGGCCTTGATGGTTGCCGCGGCGTTGCCTGCCTTGGCTCTGGCGAGGGCCTCTTCGGCCTTGGCGACCTTTGCTGCGCGTTCCGCCTGCTTCTTCTTGAGCGCGAGCTGGTCGACGGTGAACTTGATGGCGTCGGCCGCTGCTCTGGTGCGGAGGTAGTAGAGGCCGGTCTTGAGTCCCTTTTTCCAGCCGTAAAAGTGGAGCGAGGTGAGCTTTCCAAAGTTGGGGTCGGACATGTGGACGTTGAACGACTGTGATTGGTCGATGAAGGCGCCTCGGTCTGCGGCCATGTCGACGATGGCTCGCTGCTTAATCTCCCAGACGGTGCGGTAGAGGAGCTTGAGGTCCTCCGGGAGGTCGAGGTTCTGGATGCTTCCGTTGGCGGCGACGAGCTCGTTCTTGAGGTCGGCGTCCCAGAGGCCGAGCTGCGTGAGGTCCCGCAGGAGGTGCTGGTTGACGACGGTAAACTCTCCCGAGAGCACGCGTCGGACGTAAATGTTGCTCGTGTAGGGCTCGAACGCCTCGTTGTGGCCGAGGATCTGCGAGGTCGAGGCGGTGGGCATGGGCGCGACCAGCAGGCTGTTGCGGGCGCCGTGGCGGCGCACGCGCTCGCGCAGCGCGGCCCAGTCCCAGCGGTCCGAGGGCGTGACGCCCCACATGTCGGGCTGCAGCACGCCCTTGGAGAGGGGCGAGCCCTCGTACGAGGGGTAGGTGCCCCGCTCCTCGGCCAGCTCGGTCGAGGCCTTGAGGGCGGCGTAGTAGATCGTCTCGAAAATCTCCGCGTTGAGCTTGCGCGCCTCGTCAGAGTCGAAGGGGAGGCCGAGGAGGATGAAGGCGTCGGCGAGGCCCTGGACGCCGAGGCCGACGGGCCTGTGGCGCTCGTTGCTGTTGCGGGCGGCCTCGACGGGGTAGTGGTTGCGGTCGATGACGCGGTCGAGGTTGCGCGTGACCTGGGCGACGACCTCGGCGAGCTTGTCGTGGTCGAAGCGTCGCCGCGCGGCGTCGAGCGAGCCCAGCAGGCGCCGGCCGGGCGGCGCGGCGCGGCCGTCCTCGGTGACAAAGCGGGGCAGGGCGAGCGAGGCGAGGTTGCAGACGGCCGTCTCGTCGGGGGCAGAGTACTCGACGATCTCGGTGCAGAGGTTGGAGCACTTGATGGTGCCGAGGTGCTGCTGGTTCGACTTGCGGTTGCACGAGTCCTTGTAGAGCATAAAGGGGTTGCCCGTCTCGACCTGCGCCTCGAGGATGGCAAACCAGAGCTGCTGGGCGCGGATCGTGCGGCGCGCCTTGCCCTGCCGCTCGTAGCTCTCGTAGAGGCGCTCAAACTCCTCGCCCCAGACGTCGGCGAGGCCGGGCGCCTCGTTGGGGCAGAAGAGCGACCACTGGCCGTTCTGCTCGACGCGCCTCATGAACAGGTCGGGGATCCAGAGCGCGTAGAACAGGTCGCGCGCGCGCGCCTCCTCCTTGCCGTGGTTCTTGCGCAGGTCGATAAACTCAAACACGTCCGCGTGCCAGGGCTCGAGGTAGACGGCAAACGCGCCCTTGCGCTTGCCGCCGCCCTGGTCCACGTACCGCGCCGTGTCGTTGAAGACGCGCAGCATCGGGACCAGCCCGTTCGACGTGCCGTTCGTGCCGCGGATGTACGACCCCGTCGCGCGGATGCAGTGCGCGTGGATGCCGATGCCGCCCGCCGACTTGGAGATGCACGCGCACTCCTTGAGCGTGTCATAAATGCCCTCGATCGAGTCGTTCTTCATCGCCACCAAAAAGCACGACGACATCTGCGGACGAGGCGTGCCCGCGTTGAACAGCGTCGGAGACGCGTGCGTAAACCAGCGCTGCGAAAGCAGGTGGTACGTCGCCAGCGCGGACGGAAAGTCGCGGCCGTGGATGCCCAGCGCGACGCGCATCAGCATGTGCTGCGGACGCTCCACCACGCGGCCGTTGATGCGAAGCAGGTACGAGCGCTCCAGCGTCTTGAAGCCAAAGTAGTCGTAGTCAAAGTCGCGGTCGTACACAATCTCGCCGTCCAGCATCGGCCCGTGCTCGCACGCAATCTCGTACAGCTCGTCAGACACCAGCGGGCTGTCCTCGCCGTTCTTCGGGTTGATGTGCCCGTGCATCACCTTGACCGTCTCCGAAAACGACTTGAGCGTGTTCTTGTGCAGATTCGACACCGCAATGCGAGCGGCGAGCTGCAGGGGAGAGGGGGGGATGAGGGGAAGGGGAGGCGGTGGGGGGGGGGGGGGGGGGGGG
>PGFX01002135.1:0-14167 GCA_003612995.1 Prototheca bovis | reverse complement strand
CCGCCGCGCGCCGCTTCCCCCCCCCCCCATCCTCCGCCGCCGCGCCGCGCCCGGCCGCCTCCCTCTCTCCGCCTGCATCCGCGCGCGCGATGGCGGCACAATCCGGGAGCTGGCCTCCTCCCCCCGCGGAGGGAGCGGCGAACGAGCCTGACCTCGTTCTGCAGGCCAGCTCGCAGTCGCATGCCTTTCGATACACGCAAATGTTCGAGAGCGGCGTGCTCTTTCCCCAGGGATGGTTCACAGAGGTATGCGGGGGGGACCGGGGGGAGGCGAGGAAGGCGGGGAGAGAGCGGGCGGGGGGGAGGCGAGGAAGGCGGGGAGAGAGCGGGCGGGGGGGATGGCGTGGAGGGGGTGGGGGTGATTCGGTTCCGCTGTCCCTCGCCTCGCCGCCGCGGCTCTCTCGGCCTGGGTCCTCTCCTCTCTCCTCCCTCTTCGCCCTTGTGCGTGCACCACGTTCGCTGTCTCCTTCATCGTCACGCGCCGTGTCATCCTTCCTTTCTTTTCCCGCTCCGTGCGTCCCCCCAACTTGTGTTGCAGTCGTTTGAGCTCGGTCCTCGCACCGACTTTACGGGTCCGGCGCTGGCACTCTTCCGCGGCCCGCACCCGCCCCGGGAGGAGGTGGAGGCCTTTGTGCGGGACGCGCCGTGGGGCTGGTCTGTCAACCGGCTGTACTGGGCGGCGGGACCGCCTCTGCGGGGTCCCGAGGCGCTCGCCAGCGAGCTCGAGCGCAGGTGTGCCCTGGAGGGGATTGGCCGGCTCCCCTGCGCGGGCGGCGCCGCCGAGGGGGAGGAGGCCGGCTCTGCGTCTGCCGCGAGCGTTCGGCTGCAGTGTTTTCCGAAGCGCTTCGAGCCCGAGGTGGCGTCGCGCGTGGCGCGCTCCGTTCCCATGGACATGACGCGCTTCTCGTCGGTCGCCGACGCCGTTGGCCTCCGGGTCGACTTTCCGCCCCCCCCCCTGGCGGGCCGCCCGCGTGGCGGGAAAACCGCGCGGGAAAAGAAGGCCAAGCTCGCGGCGCGGTACCGCCGCGAGCTGCTCGAGCAGGGCTGGGAGGTCGTGGGCAAGGGCGAGCTGCGCTGGGTCGGGCCGCGATCGGCCACCGAGGGCAAAGGGGAAGCGTCCGAGCGGGACGTCCCCGCGGTCGCGAGGGAGGGCGAGGACGCCGACGTCCTCCCCTCCGCTTCCCCCGCCTCTGTTCCTCCGACGCTGACGCACTCGATGCGTTGGGCGATGGACCTCCCGCCCCCGCCCCCGGAGTTTGACTTTCGGCTGTTCCTGCGGCCGCAGACGGCGCTGCCGATCCGCGGCGGCGCGGCGACCGACCGCCGCACGCCCGACGGCGTCTGCAAGGCGTCCGGCAAGATCGCCGAAGCCCTCGCCAGGGCGGGCCTCTGGATCGACGTGCGAGACGAAGGGGACGAGGAGGAAGAGGAGGAAGGGAAGAGGGGGGAGAGGGTGGAGGGCGAGAAGGAGGGCGAGAAGGAGGGCGTTTCCGCCGCCGCTTCCGAGGCCGCTTCCGCCACCGCTTCCGCCGCCGCTTCCGCCACCGCTCTTGCTGCCGACTCCACCCCCGCTCCTGCCGCTGCCCCTGCGCCCCCCTGTCGCTCCGCGGCTGGCTTTCAGCAGGCCGCGCCGGCGACGTCTGCTCAGGCGACTCGCGAAGCGTTTGCGCGCCTCTGCGCGCGCACCGTGCGGCCGCCCAGGTCGCCTCTGCTGGCCAGGCTCGCCGAGGCGGTGCTCGCGGCCGCCGCGGGCGCGCAAGAGGAGGGGCAGGGACGGAGCGACGCGGGGGGCAGCGGTTGCGGAGCGACGACCGACGGAGAGGTGGGCAGCCACAATGTAGCGGTCAATGGGGCGACCTCTGCTGCGGCCGACGTGCCAAAGGCCTCTTCTGCGCCTCTTTCCTCCCCTCCGTCCCCCCCCCCGCCCTCGGCCGCCCTTGGGCTTTTCCCCGAGCTCCTCGAGACGCCGTCGTCGTGCCCCTCGGCCGCGCCCTCGCTTCCGCTCGCGGGGATGCTGGCCCTGGACGTGGGCGCCGCGCCGGGAGGGTGGTCTGTGCTGCTCGCCGACGCGGGCGCGCTGGTCGTCGCCGTCGACCCTGCGGCGCTCGGCCCCCGGGCCGCGAGGCACCCCCGCATCGTGCACGTCCGGGCCATGCTCACCAAGGCCATGGAGGCCGGAGACGTCGACGGAGCCGTCGCGGAGCTCGTCCGGAGGGCAGACGCCTTTGCGGATGCCGTGGAGGCGAGACGGGGACGCGGTGCCTTTGCAGATGGCGCGGAGGCCCCTTCCCCCGCTGCGGCTCCCTCCCCCTCTCGCTCCGCCCCTGCCCCCGCTGCGGCTCCCTCCCCCTCCCGCTCCGCCCCTGCCCCCGCTGCGGCTCCCTCCCCCTCCTCCTCCCGCTCCGCCCCTGCCCCTGCCCCCGCTGCGGCCCTGTCGCCTCGTGCGCCTGCCTTTTCGATCTTGGTGTGCGACGCGAACGTGCGTCCGTCGGACGCGATCGACATGCTGACGCCCGCCTTCCCGCTGCTGCTGCCGGCGGGGCTGCTGGTGCTCACGCTCAAATACTGGACCCGCGCGAGGGAGCACCAGACCTGGAGCTTTGAGCGAAACGCGAAACACCTCTTCGAAGACGGCACGTGGGAAAGCGTCCAGGCCCCCTGGCTCCTCGCAAACACCGTCTGCGAAAGGACGCTGCTCGCGCGCAGAAAGTAAACCGCCCTCGCCGCTCCCGCTCTCTCGCACCCGCTTCGGTTCACGCTTCATTTTCGCCTCGTCGACGCCGCGTCTGCGCTGTAAACGTAAAAAATGCACCGCATCAGGGTGAGTAGCCCGCTCTCCGCCCTCGCGAGACCCTCGCCCCCGCCGAACGCCTCCGCGAGCCCTCTTTTTTTTTTTTTTTTTTTTTTTTTTTGCCACCTGCTCCTCCCTTTGCTTGACCCATGCAGCTCATTCCCACCCAGCGTCGACGGAACCTTTCGGCGCACGCTCTGTAACGCTCTTTTGACGTCCGCGTCGATGGCCTGCGTCACTTTTTTGACGGTCGTCGGGGTCGGTCGCATCTGCACCTGGCATCTCACCGCTTTGCCCTTTTTTACTGCTGCACCCACCCACCCCGCAGCGCCAGCCGACGCCGCGCGCTCTCCTCGCCATGTTGCGGCTTTGTTTGTTGTTTTTACGAGGTCAGAACTCTGCGCAGAGAGGGCCGCCGCGCGTTCAGTCCCCTGCGGGACGGCGTGGGAGGCGCCGACGGCGTTGAACGAAAACACACAGAAAAGGAAGCGGAGAACGAAGCATGGGGGCTGAGGCGTGAGACGATGCGGGTGCAAACGCACGATGAAAGGGGGGCAGGGGTGGCCGAGACGGGGCGCGGAAACGCATTCTGCGGCAACTCGCATCCGCGGGAGAGCGGACGGGGGCGGAGGGACCGAGGGTGAGGGGACCGAGGCGCTCTGGAGCAAAGAGGCGGGGCGGCTGCACGGGCGGGAAAAGCGGTGGAAAAAACGGCGGATCGGCACGGATGGGGGGTGAAAAGAACATTTCAAAAGGAGACGGATCAGACGCATGCGAAAAGATGCGAGGAAGCGGAGACGAGAGAAAACGGCAAGCCGTCGGGGGGAAGGAGGCCCTGGGGCGTGGGGAGGCTGCGGCAGGGGAAAAAGAGCGCCAAGGAGTCGGGGAAGGGGCGTGGGGCTTTGGCGCGCGCGAAGACGCGCGAAGCGCGGCGATCTCTAAACGCGCGACGGAAAGGATGGATGCCAAGGAGCGGAGGAAGAAGAGAGTATCATTGGGAGAGAGAAAGGGGGAGAGAACGGATTGAAACGAGATGGAGCAGTGGCCGTCACATCGAAAAGCGTTCGCGCGTTCCGGCCTGGTGGCTACGAAATGGTGTGCTTTCCGTTACCGAGCGCGCAAGGTCGACGCAGCGCGATCACGCCACCTCTTCGGGTAGGCCGCCGTTGAGCAGTCCGAGCCAGCCCGTGGTGGGCGCCTCGATCCACTCGCCTTCGCGATGCGGCGCGAGCACCTGCGTCACGGACGTCGGCGTCGGGCCGCTCGGCGGGGCGACCATGCTGGCGGTCGTCGAGGCCACGGGAGTCAGCAGAGCGGGCGCGGCCCCAGCGCTCCCGACGGCGCCGCGCACAGAGGCCGTCACCCTCGCCGCGGACGAGCCTGAGGACGCCGGAGCGAGCGGCACGAAGCCCGAGTGCGCAAAGCCCGAGTGCGCAAAGTTTTGCGCTCCGGCCTCGACCTCGGGCGTCGCAGAGGACGCTTCGGTGGCTGGGGTGACGCTCTCAGGGGCCTCTGGCCGGTCGCCGGGGCCCCGAGACGGCCGAGCTACGGCCGAGCTCGAGCCGCCTCGCAAGGCGCCGGCGGCGCCGCGCGGCGTGAGGTCGAAGAGCGACTCCGGGCGCGCCGCAGACGCCACGACCGGGGCGTGTGGCGTGGCGGTCCCGGCGCCCGCGCCTTCGGGCCCCGGAGGCCCGCCGCGAGACCGCTGGGGGGTGGACGGGTCGGAGGGCGCCTCGCCGCGGTGCGAGCCAGAGCGCCGCCGCCCGGACCGGTCGTTGCGGCTCCGTGCCTTGGCGTCGCGAGACCGCAGTCCACGGCGGGATCGTGCGTCGTAACGTCCGTCACAGCGACCGTCGCGGCCGTCTTCTTCCCCTTCGTCGCCGTCGTCCTCGTCCCGACCGTCCTCGTCGCCATCCTCGTCGCCTTTCTCCTCCTCGTCGTCCTCGTACCGCTCGGCGATTGGGTTGCGCCACCAGGCCGTCTCCCCCGTCCTCCTCGAGCCCGAAGATCCACGCCTGCTCGCGACGAGAGCAGAGGAGGGGCTGAAGCGCGCCTGGCGCGGCGGTGAAGCCGACGGCGAGGCCAGAGGCGTGGATGCCGCCGACGCCTGGTGGCGGCTCGCGGAGACGGCCCGCGAAAGGGCCGCCGACCCGCCGCCGCGACCGCGCAGCGGTGCGGTCCAAGAGGCCTCAAACTCGCGTAGCGCATCGTCAAAGGCCGCCTCGAGCGCCGTGGCGCGGGCCGGAGACCTCGAGACGGGCGAGCCGCGCGGCGGGGACCGTGGCGCGGCGCGGCGCGTGCCAAACGAAGGCGAGCCGGCGGCCGCGACGCGCGACGAGGGCGAGCGCGACCCGGGAGGAGACTTGCATAGCAGCGCCGCACGATCCGCGGCCGCGACGAACGAGGACGAGGGGCCTTCGACGCCGGCCGCGGTCGGCGAGGGCGCCGCGTCCGCGACCCTCGCGCCGCCGAGGAGCGCGGCGAGGTCCGCGACGCCTCCGTCGAGCTCGAACGGCCTGTGCGGCAGAGACGAGCTGGGAAGAGAGCCGGAGAGTGAAGCCTCGAAGAGCCGGGCGGCCGGGCGCGGAGCGACGAGGGCGGGGCGGCCGTCGACGCCGCGGACGGCGTCGGCCAGCGCAGACGCTGTCTCGTCGAGGTGCTGGGCGTACTCGCGGAGTGCCGAGGGCTGCTGGGGGACCTCCAACGCGGGCGCCGATTCCGTCGGAGCGATCTCGGCGCCGACGACCTGCGAGCCGCGCCCGATTCTGGCCGCGCGCACCAGCGCGGCGTCGAGGTGCGAGAACGGGTCGCGCGGCATAGCGGGGTAGGGTGGGGGGGCGGCGGCGGCGTCGCGGACGGCGCGGCGGCGGCCGCGGGGAGGGACAGACCCCGGACCGTACGACGGCGGCTCTACGTCGTCGTACGGCACCAGCTGCCGCTCGGCGCCGGGACGAGCGACGCGGCCCGCCGGTCCCGCGGCCTCGAGGGCGGCCCTGCGCTCGGCCCCCAGGGCCCTCGACTCTGCGCGCTCGGCCGCGCGCTCAGCGGCCTTGGCCCGTCGCTTTGCATCCGAGAGCTTGCTCTCCATCTCGCGCATCTTGCGCTCCATCTCGAGGCGTGCCTCGCGCTCGGCCTGGGCGTCCCGCGCGGCGTCGGCGGCGAGGCGCCTGGCCGCGAGCGCCTCCTCCCGGGCAGCGAGCGCGGCGCGCTCGCTGGCGGCCAGCTGCTGCGCGGCGCAGAGCCCCGCGGACCGTTCCGCGTCGAGTAGCGTGGTGGCCTCCTTGGCCCTCGAGTCAAGCTCCTGCTCGAGCGACTTGAGCTTGGAGGCGGCGGCGGCAAGCCGCTCGCGCAGGTCGCGCGCCTCAGCCTCTGCGGCCTCGCGCGCTTCGCCCTCGGCGCCCTCGCGGCTCTCGAGCTCGCGCACGCGCGCTCGCAAGTCCTCGGCGCGCCCCTCGAGCTCCTCGCGGCACTCGTCCCAAGTCTCGCGCAGCCGCGCCTCGGCTGCCGAGGACGCCGCGGCCGCGTCCTCGAGGCGCGCGCGCTCGAGCGCCAGCGAGTTCTCGAGCGCCGCCCGCTCGGCGCGCCAGGCCTCCTCGAGCTCAGCAATCTGCGCCTCGAGCTCGGCGGCGCGCCCCGCATGGCCGAGCGCCTCCTGAGCGCGCTGCTTGGACTCGGCCCTGGCCGCGCGCGTCTCGTCGCGAGCCGCCAGCAGCCGGCGCTCCTGCGCGCGCGCCAGCGCCTCGGCGTTGGCCAGCGCCTCGCAGGCGCGCCTCGCCGCCTCTTCAGCTTCCAGCGCACGCTCCTCGAGCACGCGCGAGAGCGAGGCCGTCACCGAGGCCGACGTGGCCGACGGGCCGGCGCCCACGGCCGCGAGCCGCTCCGCGGCAATGTCCATCGCGCGCCGGAGGCCGCGCGCCTCGGACTCTGCCCGCCGGGCCCGCGCCTCGGCCGCCGCCAGCGCCGAGGACGGGTCGACGCCTGCAGGGGTCGGAGCGGGTGAGGTGCCCGCGAGCGAGGCGGAGGGATGGCCGCCCGAGGACGCCGCCGAGGGCTGGTGGGCGAGGTGGGCGGTGCCGTCGTGCTCGGGCGACGCCCGCCGCAGCGACGACCCGTCGCCGCCCTGCGGCTGCGCGTGCTGCGGAGCGATCTCGGGATTGACGCCGTTTACGGGCAGAGGGGGGAGCGGCGACGGGCCGGCCGGGGAGGGGTAGGCCTGGGGGGTAGCGGCGCCGGCCGGGAGGCGGTCGGCGTCCACCGTGGCCCGGCACGACGCCTCGCCGGCGCTGTGCGGCGCGTCTGCGCCCCAGCCGACGGGAATGCGCCAGACCGCGTGCGTGGGCGCGACAGGAGGTGCATCGGCGGGGGGCGGGGGCTGCCGAGTGGGCGATCGAGGCACGTCCTGCGCAGCAGGTAGCGGGAGGGCGGAGGGGGGAAGCAGAGGGAGAGGGGGAGTGAGCAGAGGAGGCGGGGAGGCAGGGAGAGAGGGAGGGGTGCGGGAGGAAGCGGGAGGGTCTCCGAGCTCCGAAGACGGGGGCGGCTCTGCGATGCGGAGTAGAGAGGTGGCCGATGCGGACCCGGCGACGGGCCGAGGCGGGCCACCCACGGGCCGGCCGTCCTGCCCAGCACCAAACCCATTGCGCCCGGCCCTCCTCGCGACGCTCGCGGGCCGCCTAACGGCACAGCATGCCCAAACGCGGCGATCCGCGATGGCGAATCGAGGCGAATTCGCAGCGCCACGTGCGACGCCTCCTTCGGCCGTCCTCCGGCAACCGCGCCGGCCCAACCGCGCCGGCCCAACCGCGGCCTCGGCTGGGCGGGGCCCTGTCCCGGCCGGGTCTCCCGTCCCCCGCGATCGCCCACCGACGCGGCGCAGCGGGCGCGGCCGCTTCGCCCCTCGAGGCGAATTGCGACGACGCGGGACGTCGGTTTCGCGCGACCACCCGCATCGATTCGTGCTCCAGCACGGTGCACCCACGCGCCCTGAGTTTGGCCTGGAGCGCCTGCAATCTCGACGAGAGTGCCCTCTCTCGCGTGGCGGCGACCTCCGCGAGCCGGAGCGCGGCGCCGCTCGCGGCGCCGGGCGGGGCGCCGACGGGCGGCGTCCAGGCCGGGGCGCCCGCGTCCATGGTGGCCGCACAGACTCTCGAAATGCGCGAATGACGGCTTCTGATCGCGCTCTGAGGTGGTTGAAGCGCCCCGCACGAGACCCGGCCGGGCGCAACCGCCCCGGACAGCTGCGTCGAGGCCGCGCGCGCGCGCGCGGGAGCGAGTTCGCACGCAGCGCGGGAGCAAGAGGGAGGATGGGGGAGCGCAGCACGGGGGCGCGCAGAGAGGGAGGTTGGGGAGAAGGGAGAAGGATGCGGGGAGAGGGGAGGAGGCGGAGCGGCGCGAGAGGCGAGACGCGTCTGGCGTCGGCCGCTCCGTTCGGCAGCCGAGGGCTCTGGACGACCATTCCGTTTGGCAGCCGAGGGCTCTGGATGACCGCTCACGGTCGGCTGTGCGGCTCCGCCCCCCACTCCCTCGCCCCTCTCCGCTGCCCACCTCTCCTCCTCCTCGGCCCCCGCTCGCCACGCGCTCTCCTCCCTGCCGCGCGCGATCGCTGGCCGCTGCTACCCATTTGCCTCAAGGTCCCAGGCCCGTTCCTCGTCAAGGTGCGTTACACGCGCGCCCGCGTCGGGACGCGCGGCGGCGCGCAGGGCGTGCGAAGCGAGCCGTCTCGACGCGCCGTCCGTCCGTTCGTTTCCCCTCTCCCTCCCCCCACGCCCCACCGCTTCCTGCCATTCGCCTCACGTCTTGAATGCATCGACAACGCGGTCCCGCTCGGCGTCTCGCAGCTCGCGGAGACGCGTCCTCCAGCTCGCAGCCGCCTGGGTGTCGGGCCGCGTGGGGCGGGCGTCCTATCAGCCGTTCCTGGGCCTCTTCCTGCCTCCGCCGAGGAGGACGTTGCCGTCGACGAGGTCTTCGCCCTCCTCCTCAGAGTCTGGGTCTTCCGCGACGGCGAGTAGCTGGTCGATGTCGCCCTCCTCGTCCTCGTCCTCCTCGTCCTCCTCGTCAAAGTCGCCCGGCGCGTCCTCGAGCCGCGCCAGCGCGCCGGCCATCGGAGACCCCGGGTCGCTTGACGCCAGCGAAAAGGGCGCAGAATCGCCAAAGCTCGAGTCGCGGCCCGGTCCGGGCGCGCCTGCTGCGCCACCCGTCGCCCGCCCGCCGCTCGTGGCCTGCAGGTCCGAGGCCGACCCGCCGAGCTCCAGGCCTGGGTGCGGGGTGTGTCGCACCATCAGCCGGGCCAGGTCGGCCGTCGAGGCCGACGGGTGCGCGGGTGCCGGGGACGGCGTCTGCCCACGGGCGCCGCCAAACGAGAGCTTGAAGGAAAGCCTGGAGGCCGGCGGGGCGCCCGCCTCGGTGCCACCGGCCGCCGACGGCGCCGGAAACGCCCCCGGGCCGACGTCCTGCCCCGGGGGGCCGCCTGGAGCCGGGAGCGGCGGGCGACCCGACTGGGAGCCTGGCTCGGCCGCCGCGGGACGTTCCGCGCCTCGTTCCTCGTCGTAGCTCTGGTAGCGACGGTGGTGATGGTGGTGGTGATGCTCCCGCTCCACGAGCCGCTGGTCCCTGGGCGCCTCGGCGAGCGCGGCGGCGGCCTCCCTCGGCGGCGCCGGCCTGCGCGCCCTCCTCGCCACCTTCGGCGCCCATAACGGTGCCGACGCCCCCCTCGGCGACGGCCTGGGCCTCGGACTCGGAGTAGTCCAGCCAGGAGATGAAGCGATCGAGCCCCGCAGGCTTGAACCACTGCATCTCGCGGTCCATGCGGTCGAAGAGCCGCCGCTCCTCCTCGGAGCGCGCAATCTCGCGGTTCATCGTGTGCCACCCGGGCACGTTGTTCGTGCGGCGCGCGGTGCGCGACTCGTCGGCCAGGAGCGCCTCGAGCGTCTCGCGGCGCTCCTCCATGCTCGTCTGCTGGTCGAACCGGCCAGCGTCGATCACCTCACTGGCCATGTCGATCTTGGCCTTTTGGATCTGGTTCCGAACCAGCGACTCGATCGAGTCGCCAAACATGCGCCGCGACGACCCGGGCGGCGTCTCGGGCGCCGCAGCACCCGAGGAGGGAGGCTCGGAGCTCGCCGCCGGGGCAGCGGGTGAGGGCGCGGAGCTCGCGGTCAGGGCCGCGGGTGCGGGCGCGGCAGGAGCTGGCGCAGCAGTCTCGGGAGGCGCGGCGGCCGCAGCAGTCGAAGGAGCGCCGAAAACCGATCTTGGACCGTCGGCGTTCGCGACGCCTGGATGCGCCACGGGGAGAGCAGCTGGCGTAGCTGGCGCGTTGCCCGCGCCTGCCCTCGGTGCCTTGGTCGCGTCCTCGTCCATGGGCGCGAGCGCCGCGCCCGACGATTCTTTGGGCGCGCCTGTGGCGCCGTCCGCGGCGCCTCCTGCGACTCCACCAGGCTCTCCGGCCTTTGCCTCGCCCTCTTCACCCTTGGCCTTGTTTCCACCCGTTTCCTGGCCCGCCTGCTTTTCCTTCCCCCGCCCCCCCTCCACATCCTCCTCCTCTTCCTCGTCCTCGATGCCCGCCTCGTCATCGTCGTAGAGCAGCGGGGCCTTGAACGACTCGCCGCGCTCCTCGCCCACGTCCTTGCCGTCCGCCCCGTCGGCGAGGTGCTCGACGCCCTTGCCTCCGCTGGTGACGGCCTCGAGATGCACGACGAGCACCTCCTTGGTCTGCCCGATGCGGTGGCTGCGCGCGATGGCCTGCTCCTCGTTTTTTGGATTGGGGTCTGGGTCAAAGATGACCACCGTGTCCGAGCTCTGCAAGTTGAGTCCGCGACCGGCGGCTCGGATGGACAGAAGGAAGACGAACGCCTCCGATCCGGGCGCGTTGAACGCCCGGATTGCCGTCTCGCGGTCTTCGAGCGACGTCCCGCCGTCGATGCGCAGGAACGGCATACCGTGCCGAAGCGTTGGGAGGTACGCGCGCCGAGACAGCGGGAGCTCGGCGGGCCCCGGGGTCGCACTGGCAGCGGCCGCGGCGGCGGCGCCTCCGTCTTCGGATGCCGGCGCGGCCGACGAGGCAGGCGTGGCCGCCGGCGCAGGCGAGACGTTCTCCGCCTTCGCGGCGGCATCGGCAGCAGCGGCAGCTCCTTCAGTGGAGGCGGAGGCCACCTTGGGGGTGGAGTCCACGCCCGCGGCGGCGGGAAAGCCGCCAGCGCCGGCGGCCGCGGCGAGAGCTGCCCCCGCTGGGATCGGCTCCGGCTCTGCGGTGGCCTCCATCGCGGACGCCGCGTCGCTTGCCGTCCCCGGCGCAGCCCCAGGGCCGCTTGCCGTCCCCGGCGCAGCCCCAGGGCCGCTTGCCGTCCCCGGCGCAGCCCCAGGGCCGCTCTCCGTCTCCGGCGCGACCTCGGAGGCGTCACCGGGGGCCGCAGCGACCGCCTCTCCGCCTTCGTCGGTCGCGGCGGTCGCTCCCTGCGGCGGTTGCGCGCCTCCCGTCGCGCCGGTCTCTGGGGGGCCCTCGAGGAGGTCGAGGTCGCCTGGTCCGCTCGGGAGCTCCTTGAGGGTCTCGGACCTCCAGCCGAGGTAGCGTTCGAGGAGGTCGAGGAGCCTCGTCATGGTGCTGAAGAGCAGCACGCGGTGGCCCGACGCGCGCAGCTTGAGCAGGATGCGGTCCAGCACGAGCATCTTGCCGCACAGGTCGACGAGCGGCGGGCCAGAGTAGCCGCGGCCATCCCCGAGCCCGTCCGGGTAGGACAGCAGCGGGTGGTTGCAGATCTTGCGCAGCTCCATGCAGCGGTTGTTCAGCGACCCGTACGCCCTGTCTGGCCTCGGGCCCAGACCGCGCTCGTGCGGCTCGAGTCGCAGCGTGCCCGTGCGCCGCACCCACTCGTACGCGAGCTCCTGCGGCCACGTCATGGGCGCGCGCGCCACGACCGCGATCTTGGTCGGCAGGCGCGCCTCGACGTCCTCGACCTGGCGACGCAGCATGAACGGCTCCAGGATCTGGTGCAGACGGTGGATAACCACCACGCGTCGCTCCTTCTCCAACCAGTCAACGTCGTTGTCCGGGTCCGCGGCGGCGGCGGCGGCGCCCGTGGCGGTGGCGGCGCCCGCCGCCCCCGCGCCCTTGGCGGCGCCCTGCGCGCCAGCCCCCCGGCTGGGGGCCATGCCACCGCCGCGCCCGCGCTTCTTGTTGGCGCCTCCGGCAGATCCGAGGCCGTCCTCGCCTCCGAACCACTCTGCGAAGATCTTGCGGTCGTCGAAGACGTCGGGGAGCAGGAGGTTGAGCAGCGACCAGAGCTCGAGGAGGTCGTTTTGGAGCGGCGTGCCGGAGAGCAGCAGGCGGCGCGCGGCCGAGAGCCGGTCGAGGTCCCTCGCGAGCTTGCTCTGGCGGTCCTTGAGGCGCTGTGCCTCGTCGATGATGAGGTACTGCCAGTCGATCTTCCCGAGCTTGGAGCGGTCGCGCATGACAAACTCGTACGTGGTCACGAGCACGTTGAACTGCAAGCTCTGCACCTCCTGTTGAAACTTGCGCGCGCGCTCCTCGCGTCCGCCCACGTAGCAGACGGTGCGCACGTCCGGGAGCCACGTCTGCAGCTCGCTCTTCCAGTTGACCAGCACGGCGTTGGGCACGACCACCAGGTGCGGCCCAAAGTTGCCCTTGTGCTCCATCAGGTACGCGATCAGCGCCATGACCTGCACCGTCTTGCCCAGCCCCATCTCGTCGGCCAGGATGCCGTTCAGGTGATTGTTGTAGAGCGACACCATCCACTGCAGGCCGACCAGCTGGTACTCGCGCAGCTTGGCGCCTCCTGGAGGACGCAACCTCGAGGGCTGCTCCACCACGCGCTCGGCCTCCGAGTGTGCCAGCTCGTAGTACCGCCGTTGCGCGTCCTTTTTCTTCTTGTTCTTCTTCTTGTTCTTCTTCTTGTTCTCCTCCTTCTTCCTCCGCCCCTCGGCGCGCGCAGCCGCGGCCGCCTTTTGCGCCGCCGCGGAGGCGTCGTCGCCAGAGGCCTCTGCCGCGGCGGCCGCGGCCGCGGCCGCCGCGGCGACCCCGTCCTCGTCCCCGTCTTCGTCCTCGTCCTCGTCCTCGTCGTCGACGTCGCCCCCCGCGGCGGCCTCCTCCTCCTCTTCCTCCTCCTCCGCCTCGGCCTCTTTGGCGGCCGCCTCGTCGGCGGCGCGCCGCGCGGCGGCCTGGACCTCCTCCTCGGAGCACCCGCGGGCGCGAGCGGCTTGGATGGCCTCGGCGACGGCCGACGAAAGCCTCGCGGCCGCCTTGACGCCGGCGATCTTGGACGCCAGCTTGTGCAGGTACGCTTCGGTGTCCGACAGAAACTTGCTGATGGCCTCGTAGCGGTCCGCGGCGGGGGCCGCGGGCCCAACGCCGGCGCCGCCGACGCCGCCGACCCCGGCGCCGCCGGGCCCCGCGCCGGCGCCGCCTGCGGCGCGGCCGCGCTCGCGCGCGGCGGAGGACGCGAGCAGCTCGCGGTAGGCCTCAAAGTCGTGCGCGCGCAGTGCCTCGAGACGCAGCTGCCGGTCGTCGCCCTTGGCGCGCGTGCGCTCGCGCGCGGCGCGGTCGTGCGAGCGCAGGATGCCGCGGTTGCGTGCCAGCAGCAGGTCGCGCAGCAGGCTGCCCCGCTCGCTCAGGCCCTCGGCGCGCATGGCCTTGGCGTCGCGCGCGCGCGCGGCCGCCTCCTCGGCGCGCGTCGACAGCTCGCGCCGCGCGGCGTCGATGCGCGCCTGGCGCAGCGAGCGCAGCGCGTGCCGGTGCCGCACGGGCGGCATGGCCGCCAGCTCGGCCTGCTCGGCCTCGACCGCGATGCGCAGGCGCGCCTGCAGCGGAGCGAGCGCGCGCGCGCGAGAGAGAGCCATCGCGTAGCCCAGAGGCGGTGGGATCGCTGGGGCGCCGCCAGGCGGAGCGGCTGTGGGACCGGCGGCGCGCGCTCCGGCGTGGGGTGCAGCCCCTCCGTCGGCGCTGCCTCCGCCCTCGCCGGCCTCGTCGCGCCTCTCCAGCTCTTGGACGCGCACGCTCCCCTCCCTCGGGGGCCTCCAGGCATGCCCGGGCACGCCGCCCCTGCGTGCGGCCTCGAGCACGTCCCGGATGCGTGCGGTGGCGATGCGCGCGCGCTCGGCCTCGCGGCGCTCAAACTCGGCGCGCACGAGGTAGACAAGCTGCTCGGCCGCGAACGCCAGCCGCGGCGGCGCGGCGGGCGGCGGCGGGCCACCCTTGGGCCCGCCGCCCAGAAGCGTTGGGTCGTCCGCCGAAGAAAGCGTGCAAAGAGGATGACATTCGGACAGACGCAGCAGCGACAGCTCAGGCGGCGGCGGCGGCGGCAGCGGCGGGGGAGGGGGCGGAGGCGGAGGCGGAGGGGCGGGGGCGGGGGGGGGAGAGGCCGCGCGGACG
>PGFX01002124.1:0-14219 GCA_003612995.1 Prototheca bovis | reverse complement strand
AAGCGCGCCGGCTCCCCCCGCAGCGCGGCGAGCCGGCGCGCTTCGCGGGCGCCATCGCCGAGGCTTCCCCTGCCTGCGGCCCAGCCGACGGCAGCCCTGGCTGCCTCCTCGGCGGTCCGGACGGCCTCGGCGATGGCGCCCGCGAAGCGCGCCGGCTCGCCGCGCTGCGGGGGGAGCGTCGCGAGCGGGGACTGGTTGCCCGTCTGCGCCCTGCCAGATCCCGCGAGCGGAAAGGCGGCCTCGCCGGCGGCACGGATCTTGCCGCCGACGCGCGCGAGAAAGTGCGTCTCGGCGCGCCTGGCGACGGCCACGAGCCGCGCGGCGGCGGCCTCGTCCAGGGGCGCGGGTGTGGCGCCGGCGGCGCCGGCGGCGTCGCGCTGCGCGAGCAGCTCGGCCGCGAGACCTTCGAGCGCGCCGGCAAGCCGCGGGTATCGCTCCACCAGCTGCGCGCGCGCCGACGCCACGGCCGCGCCGGACGCCGCAGCCTCCTCGAACGCGGCCTCCAGGGCCGGGAGCAGCGTCGCCCAGTACCGCGCCGTCGGCCGGAGCGGGGAGGAGGCGCCGAGGCCGTCGGCCTCGTCCTCGTCGCGGTCGTCCTCGTCGTCCGCGTCGCCGCCGAACGCGCCCTCGCCGTCGAGGCCCCTCTCCGCGTCGCCGGCGGCGTCCCCGGCCCAGGCCCCGTCGCCGTCGGCCCCCTCTCCCCCCTCCTCTCCCCCGGTGCCCTCGACGAGCGCCTCGAGCAGCGTGCCCCGTCCGCTTTGCGCTCTGCGCCTCGCCATGAGCCGCTCGAGCTGCCAGGCCCGCTCGGCCCTGGCGCCCAGGGCGCGCACGGCAGCCTCGAGGCGCGTCCAAAAGGCCTCGGGGCTCTCGGTCGAGAGCGGCGCCTGCGCGAGCGCCTGGCGCACGGTCTCGGCGGCGCGGCGCGCCGAGGCGCGCGCGACGCGCGGCACGACGGCGCGCAGCGCGCCGAGGTCGGCCAGCGCCTGCAGGGCCGCGCCGGCGTCCGCGTGCCCGGACTGCGAGAGCTCCTCGACCAGGATGCGCTCCGAGCACGACAGCACCAGCGCCGCGGCCGCGGACACGGACGCCGACGACGCGGCTTCGAGAGGCACCGAGGCGAGCAGGGCGTACGGAGAGGAGACGGCAGCGGAGACGCCACCGGAGGCGTCCTGCCCGCCCGCCGCTCCTCTGCGCAGGGCGCGACGGGCGGCGCGGGCGTCCCGCACGAGCTTGGCGGCGGCGGCGAGGTCGGCGGCCGTGGGCGTCTGGCCGGCGCGGTCGGCGGCCAGCACGGTAGCCTCGAGGCGCGCAGCGCAGCGCGAGCGCGCCGAGAGCGCGCGCAGGCCGTCCGAGGCCTCGCCCAGGCGGCGCAGCGCGCGCACCAGCCGCGCGGCCCGGTCGCGGCGCTCGGCGCCCTGCGCCTCCACGCGCGCCGCCTCGCGCTCCAGCGCCGTTGCGCGCGCGGCCAGCACGCGGCCCTCGGCCGCGGCCGCCTCGGCGCGCGAGGCTCCCTCCAGCAGCGCGCCGGAGCGGCGCCCGGACGCTTCGCGAGCCCGGCCGTCCAGCTCGGCGCACGTGCCCTCGAGCTGCGCCAGGGCTTTGGCGGGGTCGCCGCCAGACAGGGCCGCGGACACGTACGCCGAGGCGTCAAAGTCTGGCGCCAAAAAGGGAGCGAACCGAGCGTCCGAACGCAGAGGAGCCAGCGGAGCGGGCGAAGGGGGGGCAGCCCCCAGACCGCCGCCGCCCATCGCGAAAAAATGAAAGGGGGGGGGGGGGAGGGAGAGGAAGACGAGCACCGAAAGATGTCCTGCAAGAAGGGGGGGGAGAAAGAAAGCATGAGAAATGCTGCCATGAAAGAGCCTGAAACGAGAGAGGGTGATCAGACCCTCTTCCTTTTCCTTCCTTTGCCCTGCGCTCGCCCCCTCCCCCTCCCTTTCCCTTTCCTTTTCTTCCCCTTCCTTTTCTCCCGTCCCTCCGCCCCTTCCACGCGTTGCCCGGATCCGGTCGGTCGGCCCGCGGGCGAGCCCGCAGGCGAGCCGGGCGCTCCCTCCTCCAGCCCCGCCCTCCTCCTACCCCCCCGCCCCTCCACCCCCCACCCCGGGCCCCCTCCGCCCCGCTCTGCCCTTTTGGGGCGTCGGGGCGACGTCGGGGCGCCTCGATCCATTCGATTCTCTGCAAAAGCGTACCGAGAGACCGATCGCCGCGCGCCGCCAGCCTGGATCTCCGCGCGAGGAGCGCGGAGGGACGCGGGCGCGGGCGGGAGATTGCCAACCGCCTCGCGCGCCTCGCCGGGCGATTCTCGGCGATCGCGCGCCGGATCGAGCGCGTCGCGACGCCAGCCGTTGGCCGGAGACTGATTCGAGGTGTTCGCGCGCGCGTCCGGCAAGTCGGAGACGGGGGGCGCGGAGGAGCGCGGGGAAGGTGGTGCGCGAGGGGGGAGGCGCGACGGGGCGCGCGGAGTGGGGGGTGGGGGGGAGGGGGGGGGGAGGGAGTTGTGTGCGGAGGACTGGGAGAGGGAGCGCGGCGTGCGAGCGGTCGAGGGGGGCGCGAGGTGGGAGGGGCGAAAGGGAGGGTCGGCGCTTGCGGGTGGGGGAACCCGTTCGGAATCTTTGTCGTTTTCGGTCAATTACGCGAGGGTGCGGAACCGCGGCGCGAGGCGGATGGGAGAGGACAGGGATGCAGAGGCACACGTACTTGGAGACGCAGGGGGTCGTGAAGCGAGGTGAAGCGGCGCGAGGGGGGCTGCGCGCGGCTGGTGCGGCGCAGCGGACAAAAAAGAGGGATGGTCAAGGGCACGTGACGGAGAGGCAAAGGATACATGACTCACGGGGCGGCGACGCGACCTGGGGGGGTCGTTTCCTTCATTCTTCGTCGTCCTCGCCGCTCGTCTCCTCTACCTCCTCCTGTTCCTCTTGCTCCTTCTTCTTGACCCAGGAGCAGATGGGGCACGTGCGTGGGTCGTGTCCCCTGGCGGGGCAGTGTTCTCTGCCAAAGGCGATGATCTGAACGTGCCGTCTGGCCCAGGTCGTTTCGTCCGGGAAGCAGAGCTTGAGGTCTGCCTCGGTGACCTCGACGGTCTTTCCGGTGCTGAGTCCCCACCGCTCTGCGAGCCTGTGGATGTGCGTGTCGACGGGAAAGGCAGGCAGGTCGAACGCCTGGATGCGCACGACCGAGGCCGTCTTGTGCCCGACGCCGGGCAGCGCCTCGAGCGCCTCGAACGAGCGCGGCACCTCGCCACCGTGCCGCTCCACCAGCAGGCGCGCCATGCTGACCAGGTTGCGCGACTTGGTGCGCGCGAGGCCCAGCGTCCGGATGACCGCGAACACCTCCTCGGGGGTCAGCGCCGCCAGCGCCCGCGCGTCCGGCGCGAGCGCGAACAGCGCCGGCGTCACCGCGTTCACCGACACGTCCGTCGTCTGCGCGGACAGAGCCACGCACACCAGCAGCTCGAACGGAGAGCGGTACCGCAGAAACGGCTTCGGGTCCGGGTACAGCGAGTCCAGGATGTCGCCGATCTTCTTCGCCCGACGAAGCAGCGCGAGCAGGTGCTTGACCGTGTACGCCGACGGAGGGGACAGAGGCTTGGGCTTTTTCGTCTTCGCAGGCGACGCAGAGGCCGAAGGGGAGGAGGAAGGGGAGGAGGAAGAGGGCTTGCCGCCCTTTCGGGCCTTCGCGGGAGCCCTCGCGGGGGCCATCGGGGTAGCCTTCGTGGATGCCGCCTCGCCCTCCTCCCCACTCCCGTTGCGGATGCCTGCCGCATCCCCGCTCCCTCCCACGCGGCTCCGCGCGCCGCCGGCCTTGGCTTGGCTCTTGCCAGCCGCGACGCCCCCGCCCACTTTTCCGCGAGCGCCCCCGTCGCCGCTGTCCGTCTCCGCCCCGCCCTCCTCGCCAGCAGACATGGAGCGCGTCCGACGGCGCGTGGGGGGCGGAGAGCCGGCCGCGCGGGCCTCGCCGCGCGGCCGGCGGGTGGGCTGCAAGCGGCGTCCCGAAGGGGCCGAGGCCGAGGCTTTGCTCCCCGTCGCCTCCTCCTTCGCGACAGCTCCGCCGCCGTCCGCCTCCGGCGTCCCAGCCGCGAGCTCCGTGGCCTCGTCCTTGACGAGTTCGGTTCCCGCGGGCGCGCCGATCGACGACGGGTCGAACGCCTTGCTCAGAAGGGGGGTGGGGGGCGCTGCCGCCGCCGGCTCAGAGCCCGCCCGCGCCCCCGAGGCGTCTCTTCTGGCGGCAACGCGACCCCTGTCGCGCGCTACGGCGGTCATGGCCCACGACGGCGATGCGAGAGCGCTCCTCTGCCCGATGAACCCAACACCGGTCGGTCTGCAATTCCGCAAAGCTCTTCGAAGCGCGAGCCTCGCGCGCAGCATCCGCGGCGCGCCCCACGCGACGGGTCGCGACCCTCCGAGAGCCTCGGGGAGGAGGGGGGGGGGAGGCGGAGGCGCCGCGGAGGTCGTTTGGCGGATCGAAAGGTCACGGGGCGAGCGTCGGCGCGTTCCGAATGACGAAACGGCGTAAGCGCGCTCGCAATGGGCGTTGCGAACAGCCGCCCGCGCGCGGTCGGACGCGCGCGGCGCGGCGCGTCCCCCGACGCGCCGCGCGCTGCGGAGGACGGGGTACGGCGGCGGGGAGCAGGACAGCCCCGGGGAAATGCGTGCTGTGGGAGGGAGCAGGGCTGTCGGAGGAGAAGGGGGTGCAGTGGGGGGGAACGGGGCTGTCGGAGGAGAAGGGGGTGCAGCGGGGGGGAACGGGGCTGTGGGGGGGGGGGGAGAAAGGGGTGCGACGAGGAGAAAGGGAGGAACGTGAGCGGCGGGGCAGCGGGCAAAAAGGGCAGGGGCGGGGGAGGAGAGGGGGACGAGCGAGCGACAAGGTGGCGGGCGGAGCGGGCTCCGCGTCCAACTCTCCCCCGCTCTCTTGCTGCTCGCTCGTCCCCTCGCACCCCCTCTCTCGCCGGTCCCACCTCCCGCGATGCCTCGATCGGTCCCCCCCTCTACGCCCTCGCCGCCGTCTGCACCGCCGTCCTCGTCTCGTCCCCGGGCCTTTTCGAGTTTAAAGGCACGTGTACAGGCGGCTCGGGTGAAACGCGCGCGCTGGGCGCGGGAGAAAGGACGCGCTC
Organism: Prototheca bovis; assembly: GCA_003612995.1. Classification (NCBI taxonomy): domain Eukaryota; kingdom Viridiplantae; phylum Chlorophyta; class Trebouxiophyceae; order Chlorellales; family Chlorellaceae; genus Prototheca; species Prototheca bovis. The sequence continues at coordinate 9,112 of PGFX01002124.1, read as the reverse complement.
GCGGCGGCGCAGGATCGTGGAAAACTTGCGCCGCACGCGGAAAGAGAAGGCGGTGTGCGGGGAGGAGGAGAGCGTGGCTGTCGCGGCAAAAAGGGGCGAAAGAGGGGCGCGTGGGGGAGGGGAGCGAGAAGGTCACGAGCGCGTAAAGGACGCGCCGAGGACGAATCGGCGTCGCTCGGCGAGAACGAAGAAAGCCGAGAGGAGAAGGGTAAGAAGAAGAAGAAGAAGAAGAAGAAGAAGAAGAAGAAGGAAAAAAGGAAAAAAGGAAAAAAGAAGGAAAAAAATAGTGGGCAGCGCGAGAGGGGCGTCGAGCGCCGCAAGGCCCGCAGGCGCATCGGGCCTTGCGGCGCTCGCCGATCAGAGCCTGCTGTCGCTCCCTCGCGCCGCGCAAATCCTCTCCTGAGTCCTCTCCTCCTCTCCTCCGTCGTTGTCGGGCGTCACGGCGTCAATCTGCCGCAGCAGCGACTGGAAGACGGGCGGGTCCTTGCTCCGCGCGTCGGCCTCGTCGGCCTCATCGGCAATGTCGGCCCCGGCGGCGCCCACGCGCCCCACGTCCGCGAGCCTGTCGATTCGGCGCGCGATGCCAAGCTCGGCCAGCACGGCGATGAGCTTTCCCACCTCGCCCTCCTCGTGGGCGGCCGAGAAGGAGATGCGTAGCCGCGCGGTGCCGCGCGGCACAGTGGGCGGGCGGATGGCGGGGACGCCAACGCCGCGGGCGAGGCAGCGCGCCGAGGCGTCGAGCGCCGTACGCTCGTCCCCCAGCACGATGGGGACGATGTACGAGTCCGGGAGGCGCCCGAGCGCGCGGCCCAGCGCCCGCGCGTGGCTCCAGAGGCGCTCGCGGCGCCACGGCTCGTCGCGCGCCGCGCGCACGGCCGCGAGCGCGCCGGCGACCGTGGGAACGGTGGCCGCGGTCGAGAAGACGTGCGCCCGGCCGAGGTTGGCGAGCGCATCGCGCCATGCGGTCGAACAGGCCACGAAGCCGCCGGTCGAGCCCACGGCTTTGCTGAGCGTCCCGACGTGCAGGTCGACGTCGCCGCCCGCGAGCCCGGCGCGCTCGGCGCCGCCGGCCCCGCGCGCGCCGCAGCACAGCGTCGCGTGCGCCTCGTCCAGCACCAGCAAGAGGCCGTACTCGCGCCGGAGGCGCGCAAACCCGCGCATCGGCGCAAAGTCGCCGTCCATCGAAAACAGCGAGTCGGCGATCACGGCGCGCAGGCGGCCGCCGGAAGGGGTCGCGGTCGCCGGCCCAGCGGCCGCGCCCGTGGCGCCCGCGGCGGTCGCGGGCGCTAGCCCGACGCTCCGCCCCTCCCGCTCCTGGCGCTCCTCCTCGATGTCGCGCCGCACGAGCTCCTCGAGGTGCGCGAGGTCGTTGTGGCGGAAGACCTTGACCGTCGCGCCCTTGGAACGGGCGAGTCGCAGCCCGTCGATGATCGATGCGTGGTTGAGCTCGTCGGAGAATATGGTCGTGCGGGGCGAAGCCAGGGTCGTGGCCACGGACAGGTTGGCCTGGAACCCCGACGGGAAGAGCAGGCAGTCCTCGGTGCCCTTGAGCGAAGCCAGCTCGAGCTCCAGAGCGCGGTGCAGCGTCGTGTGCCCCGTCACCAGCGCGCTCGAGCGGGGGCCGTTGCCCACGCGCGCCGCGGCCTCGGCCACGGCAGCGCGCACCTGAGGGTGGTCGGAAAGCCCCATGTAGTCGGAGAGGGAGAAGAGGACAGTCTCCTTGGGCGCCCCAGGAGCCACCGGCGACCCTTCGGTGCCACTCGCGGCGACGGACCGCCGCAGAGAAAGAGAGGAGCGAAGGCAGCGAGGCGGCCGCAGCGGCGAGGGCGACCGCGGCGGTGAGGACGGTCCGGCGGCGATGGCGCCCGCGGTGGAGAGCGCCTGCGGGGCCGCGTCCCGAGGGTCGGGCACCTCCCCGCCGCCCGCGGAGGACGCGGTCTCCGCGGCAGGGCGCCCCCCGACGCCCGCGAAGGGCCGCGGTCTCCGCGGCCGAGCGCCCGGCGGCCGAAAACAAAAAACGCCCCGACGACGCCGCTCGCCGCGGTCGCCTCGCGCCCCCGTCGCTTCGATCGGGACAACGGGCGACCAAAGCGCACCCTGACGCTGTTCGATCCCGCCTCGACGGAACGCATGACGCGGAAAAGTCCCCGATCGCGAAGGGACGAAAGCGAGGAGTCCAGCCACGCGGCCCAGCCGCCCGGCAGCGTCGCGGGCCCGGCCATTTCGGCACGGTGGGCGGGAGGCGCGAAAAGGAACACGATGACGACCCGAAACGGGCTCGGAATGCGAGCCGGCGCCGACGCGAAAACCGCGGCGCAGCCCCTGGGGGGGGGACGCGCGCGAGGGGGCGCGCGCGCGGAGTGCCGCGAGGGGGCAGGCGTGAGGGGGACGCCCGCGTCTCCTCCCCTCCCCTCTGAGGAGGCTGAGGCGTAGATCCGAGGGGAGAGGGCGGCGGGGGCATCACCTCGGCGCTCGCGGGGTCGCTGCTCCGCGCGACGTCGGTCGCGCGGAGTGGCCCAACGCCGAGTCGGGCTCGAAGAGAACCTTCCACCAACTGCCGATCGACCGGAGCCGCGATTCGCCTCGAAACGCCGCCTTTGCGGCCGGTGCCACCTTTTCCGTACGCGTGAGTTTTGCCGACGTGTGCTGGGGTGGCCGGCGAATCGCCCTCCCTCGATGGGCGGCCTCCGCACCCACCCCCCCCGCGCAAGCTTATTTCTGCTATTGCCATTCGCGCTACAGCGCCCGCGAAGATCTGGGGGGAGTGAGAGAGGTACGAGAATGCGAGCGGAGAGCGCGGCATACGGCATGGGGGGAGCGATGCGTGAGGGAGGGAAGGAAAAAATACGTGGGACAAAAGAGGGCGCCGCTTGCGAGGAAGAGGGAGAAAAGGAGGGGAGAGAAAGAAAGAGAGAGAGGGGAAGGAGAGAGTGGGGAAAAGAACGAGCGGGAGAAGACGACTTTTGAGGGCGTCGTGGCGACAGCACGTGAGGGGAAATGAAACGCAGGATGTGGCCACAGAGGGGTGAGAAACGGCGGCGCGTGGCGGGATTGGTATGCGGCCACAGAGGGGTGAGAAACGGTGACGCGTGGTGAGATTGGAATGCGACTACGGAGGGGCGAAGACTGGCGAGGCGGGAGGAGACCGGGATGCGGCAACGGGGAGCCGACGAACGGCGATGCGCGGCGAAAAGGACGCCGCGACGGGTGGGGACGAGGGGCGGCGAGTTGAGCGAGAGAGGGAGGCAAGCGGGAAGAGGAACTGTGGACAAAAGAGAGAAGAAAAAAGGGGGGGGGGGGGGGGGGCCGCAATCGACGTTCGGCGAGGTGCCGCAGAGGGCGAGGAGCGACGTCGGTCGCGAGGCAAGGCGCGCGCAGGTGGGTACGCGTCGGGAGGGGTGTGGCGCCGACGAGCGTCGGGGGGCGAGGCTGATTGTGACGATGGAGGGATGGGACGAAAGGAAGGCGGTGACGAGGAAAGACTCGAGGGCTGAGCGCGGTGGAGAGGTGTGAAAAAAAGAAAAGAGGACGGAGGCTCGAGGACGGTGGGGAGAAAAGAAGGGGCGGGAGGGCGGGAAACCTCGGAGGGATAGAGCTCATCGAGGGATGGCAGGAGGGAAAAGAAAAGAAAGAAGGACTACGGGCGTCGGGTCGCCAGCACGATCGCGTAGGTGCCCGGCGGCGATCGCCGAAGCGGGTTGCCGGCAGAGGGAGTCGGGTCGCTCCTGGGTGGTCGGTGAAAAAAAAAAGGAGAGGAGAGGGACGGAGAAGTCAAGGGGCGCGGCGTCGCGGACGGGAGCCGGCCACGGAGCGGGGAGAATATCGTGAGGCGGAGAGGTAGGAGAGTGCGATGGAGATCCGAAGAGGAATGCAGGAACCGGGGGGCGGGGGGAGGGCGGTGTTTCCCGGTGCCCCGCGTCTCCCGCTCCGGGCGGCGGGTCGCCGACGAGACGGCTCGTCTCGGGCGCCACGCCTCGACTCTCGCGGAGACGGCGCAGCTGGGCCACCCGGCCGCGAAGAGTTGGACGGGGCGTGCAGGACGACAATAAAAAAAGGACGGAGGGGAAATAGGAGGAGGAAGAATGTGAAAACGTGGAGAGAAGACACACAGTTGGGAAGGAAACGGCAGAGGGGGAGAGACGAGAGGAGGAGAGGGCGGTAGCTCGCGAGGGGAAGGGCGCGCGAGGCGCTTCCTCGGGATGCTGGTCTTTTTTTGGCGTGGCGAAGACGAGCGGCGGGAAGGATCGGGTGCGGATGCGGCCGACGTTACGTCGGATGGAGAAGAGCGGACGGAGAAAGTCGAGCGGAGGGGCAACGGCGAGGTTGCGCGGAGAGGGGAGGGGAGGGAGGGGGAGGTCCATATCTGTGTATCGAAGGGAGAGGAGGGAAAAAGACGCGGAGTGGCGGGCGGGAAGCCCGACTTGAAGCGGGCAGTGTGGATGGGAGACTGAGACGCGATCAGGGAGGGATCTGGTCGAGCCGCGGGGCGTGCGTGGACGGGGCGCGAGAAGAGAACGAAGGACGGCGCGGGATGGGGAGAGAGGGGGAGAGAGAGGCCCGGCGACAAGAGTCGGCGGGCCAAAGAAAGAGGCGGGAGGGCGAGGGCCTGGTGAGGTGACCGGAGCGGGGCGCGCAAGGGGAGAAGACGATCGAGAGGCGATGCGAGAGAGGAAGAAACCGGAAGGTACGAAGCCTGGCGCACCGGGCGAGCAAAGGACAGAAGCAGCCGCGCAGAGAGCGAAACGATGGGCGCGCGGAACCGTCTGTGGGGACTGCAAAGGAAGGACGCCTCGTCGGCCTCGGTGGTGGGGCGCGGAAAAGGGCGCCCCGGGGCAGCCTCGTCGGTGGGGCGGAGAAAAGCGAGGGATGCCCGAAGCGGGCACAGCGAGTCCAAGTAAGACGCGTGGTCGAGAAGACGTGACCTGCCCAAGGAACGCATAAAGATTGAGATGGAAGCGGGCGCACGGGGTCGCAGAAGGGGGCTTGAAGATGATGACGGAAGAGGAGAAACCCGGGCAGCGGTGGAGAGGGAGCGAAAACAGGAAACAAAAGGCCGTAGGGCGACGCGCGGGACGAGTCGACCACGTCGCAGAAAAAAAAAAAAAGAGGCGGTGCAAAGTCGTTCGAAAAGCGCTTCTCAAAGGTCAGGCCGGCCAAGCGGGAGGGTGGGAGGCGCCACGAAGCGGGGGGAAGGCCGCAAGAGGACGCGAAATGCAGCCTCTGCAGCGGGTGACCGACGGAATCCCACCCTCCAAAACGGTCGTCGAACACCGAGTCACGACCGCTCGAATTGGAGACGAGGTCGAACGGACGCGGCACCTCGGGAGGGTAGTGCTTCGGCCCGAGACGGCGGGGCCACGTTCCTCGCGGCCGGCCTTGCTGCGAACCGCCACACCAAGCCCGCCAACGGGACGGGACAAAGTCGGGCGCCGACGAGGACGATGCGAAGAGACGGGTCGAGAAAACGAGCCGCTGGAGCGCCCCGACGGCGCCGGACGGACGAGCGGGGCCGAAGAGGCGGCCCGTCCGACCTTGTTTGAAGGGCAGAGCAGCACGGGCGTCGGAGAGCGTGGGCAGGCGACGGCCATACGGGCAGCGGTGGACGAAAACGAGCGACGGTTGAGCTTGCTGCAGCGAGCGCGAGCGGGCAAAGGGCGCTCGCGCAGAGAACCGCCGAGCTGGTCCCGGCGATGATGAGGAGCGGCAGGAGCGGTGATCTCGGCGGTGCCGGGAGGAGCCGACCGTGGCGTGCGCCGGCGGACGCGCGGAGACAAAACAGCTCGGCGGAAAAGGGACGCTGCGTACGTGCGCTGAAAAGACGCGAGAGATACGGGGACAGGTACGAAGAGACAGCATGCGTGCGAGGATATGCGCGCTGCAACGCGCGCCAGGGCGGCGAACGGCCCGCTCGGCACGCGTCGAGCAGGTGCGCACCGTGCGGACGTGCAGGAAGAGCTGCAGCTGCAGCCGAGACGCGCCCGGGCGGCGAAGAAACTGCCGCCGCTGTCGAGACGCGCCCGGGCGGCGGGGCGAGAGGCCAGCGTTGCGTTCTGGAAAAAGAGTCCGAGCAAAGCATCCTTTGGTGGGTTTGTGGGGTACAGTGCCAAAAGAACAAGGGAACAAAAAACTCGGGAAAGAAAGCGACGTGGGCGACGAAATCGACGGGAGAAAGAGAGAAGCGAGGCGAAAAACGGACCGAACAAAAGCGCACGCGCTCAAGGAACGCGGTGCGCCCCGTGGCTCTCCTCGGATGGCCCGTCGCGCCAAGGAGCAAAGACGGGCGTGCAACGACGCGAGCGCGACGAAGCCAAGGAACATCGGACGGCGGACGCACGTCACAGCGCGTGGTGTTGAGAGAAGCAGGGCGGGGCGGCGGTCGACGGCAAACTCTGGACTCGGCCTCGCCCACGTGGGGGTAGTTGCCCGTGGCTCGGGCGGCGCGAGGCGGACGACGCGCGGCGAGGCACGCTCTGAGACCCGCACGGCGACGTCGTCCTAAATCGCAGAGCGTCCGAGAAGGGCGGAGGGGGCGAGGGAGCGGGGCGAGAGAGGGACCGACGTCGGGCGACGACGGTCGTTGCATGAAGCGCATCGAGGCAGAGCGGGGCCTCGGAGGACGGGCGCGGGGCACCGAGGCCTCGGCTTGACGTCGGCGCCGTCGGACGGCGAAGCAGTAGGCGCGGGAGACGCCGGGCTCTGCTACCCTACGCCCTCCCCTCTCTCGCCCTCCCCCCCCCCCTCCTTTCGTGGCCGCTTACGGGCTCTCCGTCGGCGTCACCGGAGCGACCACGGATCCCAACGTGGTGTGGGGAATGGCAATGTTGAGCGTCTTGGCGAAAATGTCCGGGGACGCTCGATTTCTGCATTTGGTGCCCGGAGTGTGGGGTGCAAAGCTGCTTGCGCCGGAGGAACCGTTGGAAAGCTGGTGCTGGAGCCTCGCCGAGTAAGACTCTGCAGAAGAGACGGGCACCGGGTCATCAAGTCCCGAGACGACCGCGCCCTGCGCCGGGGCCGCGTCCAAGGCGAGGAACGCGATGGCCGACGAGGCGGCGACGCCAGCGACCATCCCGCGCCACGAGATGCCGGGTGTGCCCACGAGCACGGGGATGACCCACGAGGTGGGCACGCGCAGCAGCGAGAGGCTCATGGACGTGCTGATCGGGAGCCGGTGCGCAGAGGCGGCCGAGAGCGAGCGCGCCAGGCGCGCGAGCGACGAGGCCAGAAAGACGGCGGCGGCCACGTCCCACCGGAGGCACGAGCGGTCAGACGGCATGCTGAGGCCGGCAGAGATGGCGTAGACGTCCTCGAAATCGGACATGAGCCAAGGCCGCACGGTCGAGGTGAGGCCCAGCTTGCCTGCGACCGGCAGCAGCATGAGTGCCACGAGCGCCGAGCCCACGTGGGTGCGCAGCTCGTGCGCGAGCCGCGAGCCGGTGACCTGGTTATGAGCGCCCACGACCGAGGCGCGGATGCGCGCGACGGCGGACGAGCACGCGCCCACGAGCGCGAGCACTGCGCCGAAGCGGTCGCGCGCGCGCGTCTGGCGCTCGACGGCCACGGCCGTGCCGGCCGCGAGCTCGCGGGTGCCGATGATGCCGCGCCCCGAGGGCATGACCAGCAGCGCCAGGCTGGCCGCCAGGGCGAGCGAGAGGCCAACGGCGCCCACAAAGTCGGCGCGGTGCCGCGGCGTTCCGGCGCGCGAGCGGCCGCGGCGACGCCAGAAGAGCGCCACCCCGCGCGCGAGCGCGGGCGAAAGCAGCGAGGCCGCCACCGCCTCGGGGAGGGGCAGTAGGCAAAAGGCGCAGGCGCCGCAGGCGAGCGAGATGGAAGCGGGGAGGTCCGCCCAGAGGTAGGCGTACCTTGACTGCTGCGCGGCGGTCGGCTCGCTGGCGCTGTGCTCGGACGGCGTCGCGGAGCGAGCGCGCGGCGAGGAGAGGTACGACCTCGGCGAGAGCGGGCGGGCCGAGCCCGGCGGCAGCGCGGCGAGCCCAGAGTAGAACGAGATCTCTGGCGAGGGCGAGACGCGGGGCGAGCGGCACGCGTGCGTGGGCGAGCCGATGTCTAGGTGCAGCGCGTGGTCGTGCAGCGCCTCGAGCGGGCTGCTCAACTGGCGCTCGGCCGCGTCCGTGGCGTCCAGCGACTCGCCGTCCTCGGCCACCAGGTCGCCATCCGCGCTCTCGTCCGTCTTTGGCAGCGACCGGCGCCAGCTCCACGCGACCGCCGAGACGGCCGAGCTGAACGCCGAGTACAGCAGCAGCAGCTCCAGAGGGCTGAACCCGCTCGCCGCGAGCGCGCCCAGCGAGCTCCACGACGCCACGAAGAGGAGGCTCGCCGCGGCTGCACACGCTCCGCTCGACTGCAGCAGCTCTCTGCGAGAGGAATCGGAAAGAGAAAAGGCAAGGTGATGGCGGGACGAGGACCGCGGGCGATGACGAGACGTCGAAAGGAGCGAGCGAGCAGAGGGGCTTCTGAGGTTTGCCCCGTCTCTGGGGACGCGCCCGGCCAAAGTCGCCTGCGTTCAGGTCGCCATGATGCGTCTCGAGGCCACGACGCGGACAACGGCATGCCCCGCGGCGCGCGAGGCCGTCGGCGACGCCCCCTCCTCCTCTTTCCTCGGCGGGCGGCCGGGGGGCAGCCGAGCACTTCCCGCGGCTCCGCCGCTCCGCTCCGCCCGCGGCGAGCACGCCGGAGGGGAGGGCGCCCGCACGGCCCAGGCCCCGTGCGCGACAGGCGAGGCCGCGGCCAGAATAGCCGGACGATTCCGCCACGGAGCGGGGCGACGGCGCGCCGCGGCGTGCGACGTCGCGTCCCATCATCGACACCTCACCCGGCCCAGAGCAGGTCTGTGGCGACTCATCGCAGCCGCCTCGAACGTCTCGCGGCACGCGGCGACTCTAGCGCGACGATGCGCACGCCGTCCGGGAGGCGTCCGGAGAGGGGGTGGGGGGGTGGGGGGGGGGGGGGGGGGGGGGGGGGAGGGGGGACGGGGCGCGCGGGGGGGGGGGGGGGGGGGGGGGGGGGGGGGAGGGAGTTGTGTGCGGAGGACTGGGAGAGGGAGCGCGGCGTGCGAGCGGTCGAGGGGGGCGCGAGGTGGGAGGGGCGAAAGGGAGGG
>PGFX01002113.1:0-14223 GCA_003612995.1 Prototheca bovis | reverse complement strand
GGGGGGAGTCGAGGGAGCCGGGGCCGGGGCCGCGGCGGCGGCGACGCTTGGGCGGGCGGGTCGCGGGCGCCGAAGGCGAAGAGGGGCCGCCCGACGGCGCCCCCCCCCCTTGGCCAGCGCACCTGCGCTCACGCGACACTTTTCCCGTTTCTTCCTTTCTTTTCCGCCGCGCAGGTACAAGGAGCTGAAGAAGGCGCTCAAGGCGTGCGAGCCTCCCTCTGTGCCCGAGCCCGCGCGTGGGTCGGCGGCCACCGAGGCGCTCGCGTCTCCCTGTCCCTCCCGGAGCCGCGCGAAGGAGGGCCAGGAGGGTCCCTCGTTCGAGGAGATTGAGCGCAGGGAGAGGGAAGAGAGGGAACGGACCGCAGCGGCGGAGGCTGCGGCGGCGGCGGAGGAAGAGGAGGAGGAGGAAGGAGGAGGAGAGGGAGGGGACGGCGTGGCCAGAGGAGGCGGGGCGGTTCCAACCTCGGGCACGGGCGCAGCCGCTGCTTCGTCTCCGGCCGCTGCCCCGGGCTCGGCCGCTGCCTCGTCTCCATCGCCGTCTCTGGCCTCTGATGCGGCGGGAAGCGGTGCCGATGGGGGCGCCTCGCCGCCACGGCCTCCTTCCGCCGCGCCGGCACCGCCCACCCCTCCTCTTCCTTCCGCCACGGCGCCTGCCCCGTCCCCCGCCCCGTCTCCCGCCGCCCCCCCGGTGGCCGCGGTGTCGTCTCCGCCGGCGTCTCCCCGGACGCCTGCGCCTCCGGCTGCGCCGTCGCCGGACGAGCTGCGTCGCCAAAAGGCGGAGGAGGCTTGGTTTTCGCTGCTGGTGACGCAGCTCGTGCAGGCGGACGCGCGCTTCGACGCCGAGGCGCAGGCGGTGCTGTCGTCGCGGGCCTCGCTGCGGCGCATGGCGGCGGTGGGCAAGTTGCTGCCCTTTCTGCCGCTGGCTCCCTCGCGCGCGCGCCGAGGCGCCGAGCTGGCCTCGCGCGCGCGCTGGTGTCGCACGTTCGCGAGCGCAAACTCGGTCGCGCTGCGCAAGATTCTCAAAAAGCACGACAAGCGGTGCGGCAACGCCAAGGGACGCGCCTTCCTCGCCCAGGCCTGGGCCAACGAGGGCAAGGGCGTGCACCCCTCGTTCCTCCACTCGCCGCTCCTCGACGAACTCCAGGCCTTTGAGCTGGAGATCGAAGCCGAAATGGCCCAGGCGCGCGGAGGGGGGACCGCGGCCGCAGCAGCGGCCGCAGCCGCAGCCGCCGCCGCCGGGGGCAAGAAGAGCGGCGTTCGCCCGGCGGCCGCCGCCGCGCCGGGACGCGCCAGGGCCGCGGACGCACTCCAGGGAGGCCTCGCAAGCGTCTTCGGCGGCGCGCGACCGGCCGCGGCGCCGGCCCTGCGCCCGTTCTCGTCCTCGTCCGCCTCGCGGGAAGCCCGCCCAGCCTCGGCCGCGGCCGCCCCGAACCGCTCGGCCTCCTCCGCGGGGCCGCGCGGCGCGCCGCAGCCCCCGCATCCCTCTCCGCATCCCGTCTCGCCCACCTCGCCGGCCTCGTCCTCGGGCGCCGACCCGTTCTCGGCGCTCTTCGGCGGCGCGGGCTCGGCGGCCGCGGCCGCGGCGCTCTTCGCCTCTGGAGGCCCCGGCGCAGTCAGCCCCGGCGCCTGCGTCCCGGACTCGCTCTTGCCAGAGGCTTCGTCGTCCCCCGACTCGGCCGCCGAGCGGAGCGAAGCCGGGGCCGCGACCGCGGCCGCAAGGGCGGGGCAAGTTGCCCCCGGCCGCGCCGCCCAGCCGCAGTCCGCGGCGCGGCCCATCCCGCCGCCCGTCGAGGGCGCCTCGGCGGGCTCGGCGTGCTCGGCGGCCGCGACGGCCGCGGCGGCCGCAGGCATCGCGGCCGCGACCTCGGCGTCGCGCGGCTCCCCCTCGCCCTCGCCACCGGCCTCGTCCCTCTCGCCCTCGCCGCGCCCGACCTCGCCCCTGGGCGAGCCCGGCAGAGGCTTTGGCGCGGGCGCGGGCGGCGCTGCGTTAGGCGAGGAGGCCGCGGCTTCCGATCGCGGCCCCCTCTCCGGGCCTGCCCGCGAGGACCCGGCGTCCGCACGCCGGGCCGGGACCGGGGTCGGGGCCGTGGCCGCGGCCGCCTCGCCTGCCCCGTCGTCGTCGCCGGGCGGCGCCGCGCTGCGTCCGGTGCTCTCGCAGCTGTCTCCCCTGCCGACGCTGCGGCAGCTCAACTCTGGTGTGACGTCGGGGGACGGCGTGGACGCGGACGTCGAGTCGTTCGCGGGCGGCAGCTGGGCCCCAAGCGGCGACCTGGCCGGGGCCGCCGAGATTGCCGCGCTGGCGCGCGAGGAGGAGGAGCGCGAGCGTGAACTGGAGCTGGAGCGCGAGCTGGAGCGCGAGCGCGAGCGCGAGGAGCAGGACGAGCGCATGCGCGGCCTCGCCGGCCCGTCGCGCGCCGAGGCCAAGGCTCGCGCCGCCGAGGCCCGCGCGCTGCGCGAGGCCGAGGACGCCGCGGACCGCGCCGCGGAGGCTCTCGAGCGCGCTGTCGGAGCCTTTGCCATCGACGACGGCGAGGACGATGGAGCGCTCGAACGCGAGCTCGAGATGGAGCTCGAGCGCGAGCGCAAAGAGGAGCGCGAGGCCAACGGTGCGGCGGCCAAGGCCAGGGGCCAGGCCACGGTGGCGACGCCTGCGGCGGCCACCGCGGCGGCTGCGTCCTCCGCCGCTCCTCTCTCGGTGGCGTTGCGTCCCGCCTCTTCCCGCGACGTGGGCGCGTCCGCGTCTGCGTCCGCCCCGCCTGCTGCGCCGGCCTCGGCCTCGGCCTCGGCCGCGCCGTCGACGTCTCCGTCCGTCCCCGCCTTTTCGCCGATTGCCGCGCGCCCGCGCGCGTTCGCACCCGTGGCGACCTCTGCCGCGGCCCATGCGTCCGCATCGTCGCGCGCGCCCTCGCGGTCTCCACCGCCGCCCACGAGCCCCTCGTCAGCCAGCGAGTCGGCGACGGACCGCGGCCGCGCGCTCTCGGCGCTCTACGAGTCGCCTACGTGTCTGCTGGACTCGTCCGACCTCGAGTGGGCCGAGGACATCATCGGCGACGCGAACGCGGCGTCCGAGAGGCGCTGGGTCTCGCGCTTTGGCGGCGGCATCTTCGGCGTCGCGAGCAGCCTCATCCGGCGCGACTCGGGGTCCGGGGCCGAGGGCGGCGGCTGGCGCGCCGCGACGGGCGTCTCGAGGCCCTCGCTGCTCGGGACCGCGCCCGTCGGGAGGTCGAGGGGCGCGGGCGCGCCCGTCGGCGCCGCTGAGGTCGTCTCGGAGGCCTCGAGCGCCGACGTCGCCGACGCGATGGCCGTGCCCGGGCCGGCGGCGGCGGCGGACGTGCTCACCTTTCCGACGCCCGTCGCCAAAGCCCCGCGCGCGGCGTCCTTTTCCCGCAGTGCCAGCGCAAACGATGGCGGCGGCGCCGGCGGGTCGCAACCGCAGCAGCAATCCCAGCAGCAGCAATCGCAGCAGCAGCAGGCGGTCTCGCGAGGCACAGCGATTGCTTCGGCCGCTTCAGGCGCCGCCCGGGGACCGTCCCGCGCGCAGCCCCATCCCCAGGGCGCGTTGCGGCCGGCAGACGCCGCAGGCGCTGCGTCGGGCGGCGGATCTGCGGGCTCGTCCGCTGCCGCCGCCGCCGCGTCCTCTCCCCCCGTGCCTCCATCGTCGCGTCCTTCCCCGGGTCTTCCGTCTGCGTCGGACTCGGCGGCGCTGTCTGTGCGTCCCGCGCGCCTTCCCGACACGGACCTGACCTGTCCGATCTGTCTCGAGATCATGTACAAGCCCGTCGGCCTTCGGTGCGGACACAAGTTTTGCAAGCGCTGCGCGCTCTCGTCGGTCGGCTTTGGCGACGCCATCGGCACCTTTGTGCACATCTGCTCGTACATCCCCCAGTCGGCGCGCTGCCCCGAGTGCCGCCAGGCGGGCGTCTTCCGCGGCGCCGTCTCGCTGCGCGCCGTCGGCGCGCTCATCCGGGCGAGGCACCCCGAGGAGTGGGCCGAGCGCAAGAGCGAGGAGAAGGGCCGCGAGAGGGCCATCGCCGCAAAGGCGAACGCCCAGGCGGCCGAGCGGTCCAGGGCCGTCCGCACGGCGGCAAACCCCTACGAGTTTCTCTTCTGATCGAGCGACGCGTGCCGTGTGGCACGGGAGGTCGGGCGGTCGGGATCGGGGCGTCCAGACCTCACCGCCTGGGTCCCTGCGCCTCGATCCAGGCAGCTCGATCTCCTTGCCTCGGTCCAAGCGACTTCATCTCCGCCCGTGGGTCCGCGTATCCCGCCCAGACGCTGACGTGACGTCCCATCTCGATCCGTGCGCATCTCCAGCCGGGCGCGCCGGTCCATCCGCGCGCCAGCCCTTTTCCGCGCTCCCGACGCCCCGCTCCGCGCCTCGGCTCGCTCCTCCCCGCCTCGCCCGTCGAGCCCGGCGCGCGTGCCCGAGGATCGCCCATCAGCCCTACCCCTACGACGACCTCTCCGCGCGCTTCAATGCCCGTTTTCGGCTCTCCTTCCCCCCCCCCCTTCCTCCTCTGCCTACTCTTCATTTCCCGTTCCCCATCCTCTGCCCGTGCCTCTTCCCCGTTCCCTTGCTTCCGTCCCCCTCCCTCTTTGCCCTTTTACTGCCCTCCCCCTCCTCGCCCTTTTTGGTCGTCCCTCTGCCGCCCCAGAAGCGCACCGCGCTCCCCGTTTGGCGCCTTCTTTCCCGGAAGATGGCTCGCGAAACGGTCTCCCGACCGGCCCACGCTTCGAGCCCCTCGACGTGCCGTTGGCCGAGGGGCCCCGTCCTTTTCCCTCTGTCTCTTCCGTTTCGGTCGCTGGCCGCTTTCCGCACTTTTTCCTTTTCCTGTCGTTCCCCCTGCGCACGACGCCGCGCTTTTCCCGCAACGCCCGCGCCCCACCGGCGCCCTTGTCTTTCTCCGACGCCCCCGCCACCCCCCGCCGCCCCGCTGACGTCTGTGCGCCTCGTCGGCCGCCGCCCAGCCCCCCCCCCCCTCCCCCCCCCCCCCCCGCCACTCTCCCCCGCTTTCCCTCAGCCGACCTCGTTCGTTTCGTCAGGACCTTTCTCCAGTCCTGGGCCATCACCAAAGGTCCCATCGCGTCTCCGTCCACCCCATCCCGTGCCGTCCTTTCGCAACCGAAAGCGACGCAAGGCGCGGCGGCCCGCCTCCCGCGGCGCCGCGCTTCCCTTTTCTCCCTGCTCCCGCGGCACCGCGCCTTCCTCCCCTCTCCCTCGCCCCTCCCCTCCCTCCGCCTCCCGCGGCGCCGCACCCTTCAATCCTTCGCTCTCCGCCTCCCGCGGCGCCGCACCCTTCAATCCTTCGCTCTCCGCCTCCCGCGGCGTCGCGCCTCCCGTCCGTTCCCTCCTCGCTCCCGCATCGTCCCCGGAGCCTCCGCCTCTTCCTCCACAATCCGTTCGCCCTTTCCTCCGCCACCAAGCGGCGTCCAAAACCTCGTCCGGCCGCCGTGCGGCTTTTCCGCCCCCTTTTCCGTCCCTGCTCTGCCCCTCCGCGCGCGCCTCCGCGCGGGCGCGGGGTCCGCGCCGCCCTCGCGCCGCTCCGTCGGCGCCCCTTTGGTCGTCTCTCCTCTTACTTTTCGCGCCTCGCTTTTTCGGCTCTTTCCCCCCTCACCTGCACAGGCCACACGTCTGTCCCTTGTTCCTGCGCCCCTCGACGACGGGGCTTGCCCGACCACACCGCACCTCTCCCTCTCTCTCTCTCCCCTCTTGTTTTTTCCTCTTCTCACGTCCGCCTCTCCTTGACTCCGTCTACCAACGCTTTCTTTCCACGACCTCTCGCCGTGATCCGATCCGCGCCCGACCGCATCCGCGCGCCCTCTCCATGGCACGCAGATTTTCCTCGCACCCACGGCTTTCCCTCTCCCCTTTTCTTTCTCACTCGTTCGCATTCGCGGTCTCCTCTTTCTGTCACCTGCTCTCCCCTGCCGCCTCTTCCCTCCCGCACCCGCTCTCCCCCGCCGCCTCTTCCCTCCCGCACCCGCTCTCCCCTGCCGCCTCTTCCCTCCCGCACCCGCTCTCCGCCGCCGCCTCTTCCCTCCCGCACCCGCTCTCCGCCGCCGCCTCTCCCTCTTCTCCACGCATTTCCATGTCCCGCCCTCTTTTTCTCTCCGCCCCCACTCTCTCGCCCGATTTCCTCGCGGTTCCGACCGCCGGCACCCCATTTGCCCGCATTTGCATCGAGTCTCTCTCGCGGCGGGCACCAGCCCCGCAAGCGCCGCACTCCTCTCCGCCCCCGCGACCCTCCCACACCGCTTCCCACCCTTCGCCACGCTCTCCATCTCTTCGTCCTCCCATCCGTTCTCTCTCTCTCTCTCTCTCTCTCTCCCCCTTTCTCTCGCCCTTTGGTCTCCACTCCTCTTCCCTGTTCACAGCACCCTTTCCTCGCCATCTCCACCTTTCCTCGCTTTCGCCTGCGTCTCTCCCCCCTCACCCTCCCCCTCTCCCCCGCCTCCACAAACGCTCTCTCCGCACCCTTTGCGCGCTCCGACCGCACCCCCTCTCCCCCTTCTCGGCACGATCTCGCCTTTTCCTTCCGATGGCTTTGCTCGCACTGCTTTGACCGGCGCCCTTTTGATTCCCTCCGACGCGCCATCCCGTCCTCTCTTGCGGCCGCGCAAAGACGGCCCCCGTGGCCGGCCTCCGCTCCGCACGCCTCTCTGTATCGTCGTTTCGTTTTGCCAGCGCGGGAATGGGGCGAAGCGCGAGATGGGGCGCGCGGGGAATCTGCGAGAAGGCGAGAAGAATGGACAGAGAGATGGGGTGCGGCAGAGGGACCTAGGAGTGACTCGGACGGGCCAAAGCAGCCAAGCAGGCGTTCTCCCAGCGCGGGGGGAGCGGGGGAGGACCTCCCCCACTCTTCACGAGACCCTCTCCCCCACGCGGGACATCCCCCCCCCTTTGGCTCTCCCCCACGCGGGTCCCTCCCTCCTTTGGCTCCCCCTCTTCCTCCCTGCTCCTTGCCGCGTCACGCGGGCACCGGCCCCTTGTCCCCCCCCATCTCTCTCTCTCTTTCGATTTTGGAGTAGTGCGTGACACGGTTCGCGTTTTTTGGCGGTTCCCGTTCGGGCACCTAGGCGCGGACGGCGTACTTGCGCTTGGGGAAGGCGGCGGCCTTCTTGTCGGCCTTGACCGTGGTGGCCGTAGCCTGGGCCTTGGTCAGGCGGCGGCGGATGGCGCGCGTCTTCTTGGAGCGGAGGTCCAGGGGCGTGTACTTGGCCGACGCGAACGACTTGCGCAGGGCAGCGCGCTGCTCCTGGTTGATCACCGTCAGGGTGCGGGCAATCGACTTGCGCACAGACTTGCTGCGCAGAGAGGGAAAGGGAAGCGAAAAGGAGAGGGGGGGAAGGGGGTCAGCGGGAGCAGGCAAGGGGGGAGAAGGAGAGGGGGTGGAGGTCGGCGGGACCAGGCAAAGGGGGAGGAGCGGAGTGGAGCCAGGGGAGCTTGGCACAGAGGGGGTCTTTCTGCGTCGTCCCCTCCGCCGGAGGGCGTCCACGCCAGTTCTTTTCCCCGCTCTTTGGGGAGCGCCGCTGCCAGCGAGACCGCACCGGCCAGCGCCACCTCGCCGCCCCTCGCGAGCAGAGCAAAGCGCCCAAGAGCAAAACGCCGCCCCCGAGTCTCCTTCTCGGTCGCAGTCGCACCGACGCCGCCATCCCATTGGTCCACAGCGCCTCGTCCCAAAGCCGCCTCCAGCAGGCCCCGCTACCACCCACCGACCCGTCCGCCCACACCCTTCCCATGTACCATCTGCCCAGCGGTCCCGTTCCGCTTCCGCCTGGGCCCCTCGCCTCACGAGCGGCCCCGCGTCGGCAGCTCCGACGGCGGCCCGCACGTCGCCTCCTGCAGCTTCAGCAGCCCTCGACCGCTCCTCCGCGAGCGTCGGTCGACGCGTCGAAGCGCCACCAGCGACCACCTCTGCCCCCCCCCCCCCGCTTCGCCGAGTGTGCCACCGGGCGGCTCCCCGCCGTGCCACTCCCCGGCGCCTGGCCGCGCGGCGGCCCGCATGCCGCGCGGCGCATCCTGCGCCTCCTCGAGCGCAGTCGCGGCCACGCCTTCGACAAGCACGCCGTCAGGCCAATGCGGCGGCTGCACGCACATCTTGGAGATCTTCGAGGGGGCGCCGCCGGTGAGCTTGGCAACGCGGAGGGCCGCGAGCTCCTGCTTGAAGTCCTTGAGCTGCGCGGGAGGGGAGCGAGGGAAGCAAGCGGTCGGCGACCGATCGCACACGGAGAGCGTTTCCAATGGCGGCGGCGGCGGCAGGCGCGGGTCGCCCGTCGCGCCGCGGGCGCCGCGCGCCCAGGGGAGTGCGGGAGACGGGGCCGGCCCGCGATGCGCACCTGGGCGAGGAGCTCCTCCTTGGGCTGCGGGCGCAGTTCGTAAGCCTTGACGGACGCTGCGGGGGGAAGAGAGGAAACGTTCGGTCAGTGCGAGGCCGTCGGGCCGCCGCGAGGCTCCAGCGCGGGGGGCCGGCGTCCATCGCCGTCGGGCCGAGGCGCGGCCCGAAGAGGCGGCCGCAGCGGCGCCCGCGCCGCGGGCGTGTCGCGGGACGCACCCATTGTAACGGCCTGTTTGTCCACACGGTGCGCTCGAGCAAAGAGGGAGTCGCAGGTCCGGCCGCGGGCGCTCTAGCCGCACGGGGGAGCGCCGGCCGGCGGGGCGCCGGCCGGCGGGGCGCCGCTTCCCGCCACGCCATCCTTCCCGCCACGATGCGCCGCGAGAGGGATGGGGGAGGGGGGAGGGGGTGGGGAGTCGGGGCGGAGGGGGGCGGGGAGGCGGGGAGGGGGTCCAGCGGAGGTGGGCGGGCCCGGAGGGAGGGAGAGGGGTCCCGCGCCCCCGCCTCTCCGCCTCGCCCTCTCCCCCCGCTCCCTCGGCAGGCGCGCCGGGCCTCTCGTCCGCCCCGCGCGCGCCCGCGCTCGCCGGCTCTCGGCCTCGCCTCCTCCCTACCGATCGCGCGCGCGGCTGGGGCGGGCACTTGGCGTCGAGCGGGGCCCGCGGTCGGTCGACCTCTGCGCCGCATTGCGCCGCGATTCGACGCGTCTCCACGTCCGCTCGGCTCTGCGCGATTCGAGCGTGCGGCGCCGCCCCCGCCCGCCCCGCGGGCCCGTTCGTTCGAGCAAGAGGGCGCCACTCCTCGGGCGCTCGGACGCGACGTCTGCGCGTCCGCCCCCCACCTCCCTCCCCCCTCCCCTTTCGGTCCTTTTGCGCGGTTCGGGCGCCTATCCGCGCGTTCGGCCGCTTCGTCTGGGGCGTCCGCGTTCGCCATGTCGACCGACGGTGGGCGCCTGCAGGAGCGCCCTGTGCTCTACAAGCAGGGGCTTGCCCAGGTCAAGGTGCGCGGATCGGCCCCGCTCGCGGCTGCCCCTTCCTCGCGCCTCCGCGCCTCGCGTTTGCGTTCCGACCGATCGCGTCGTCTTTTCACGCTCCTCGCAGGACGGTTTCCAACGCTACAAACGGTTTCTCGCCGGCGAGCAGGTCAAGGCGCGTTGTCTGCGAGAGCGCGCGGGAGGTGGGGGGTGGGACGGAGGTGGGGCGCCCGTGCGGGCGGCGCGGCTGGATGGCTCTGTCGTTCGCTGCGGCATCGTGCGCTCGCCCGTCTTTGCTATCCGTTCTTTCACGTTTCCGCTCGAGCGTCTTCTCACGTCCGATCGCGTTCTTTCCCCCTCCCGCAGCCCTGCTCGGCCAAGGAGTACATGACTCTCTGTGCGTCGGAACCGGAGCGGCCTCTGGAGAGGCGAAGGGGGTGGGGGAGGGGAGTGGCGGGGAGAGAGAGGTGGGGGGAGAGTGGGGTGAAACAAGAGTTGGTGCCGCGGGGAGTGCGATGCGACGAGGGGGGCGGAGAAGCGGTGGCGAAAGGGCGGCGGCGAAAGAGTCGTGGCGCGGCGCAAGAGCTCTGTGCCGGGAGATCAGCGGCGCAAGAGTCGCGGTGCAGCGAGAGATCGACGACCCCGGCTGCCCCCTCTCCCGGCTGCCCCCTCTCCCGGCTGCCCCCTCTCCCGGCTGCCCCTTCTCCCGGCTGTCTCCTCTCCCGGCTGTCCCCTCTCCCCGCAGTCCCCTCCCCCGCCCCTGGCGCGCCCCGCGCCCTGGGCTGATCTTCCCCCCCCTCCCCCCCCTCTCACCTCCTCCCCCCCTCCCCTCTCCTTCCGTTTCGTTCAGACACTGCTGTGTACGACATGTGCACGCAGAAGCCTCCGAACGACTACTCTGATCGTCTGTACGCCGCGTACCGTTCGTTGATCGAGTCGTACTGCACGCTCGAGGCTCTTCCTCCGCTGCAGCGTCTGGAGGGGGACGCGCTGCTGCGTGGGCTGGTGGAGGCGTGGGACCGCCACGCGACGCTGTCGCGCTGGCTGTCGCGCGTCTTCGGCTACCTGGACCGGTACCACGTGCAGCGGCACTCGCTGGACCCGCTTGAGCGCGCGGCGCTGCTCATCTTCCGCGACGCGGTCTACGCGCCGCTGGCCCCCCGCGCCTCTGCGGCGGCGCTCGCGGCCGTGGCGCGGGACCGGGGGGACGACCTCGAGGCGGAGGGGTCTGCCGCGTCCGGGGGCCTGGCGGACCGCGCGCTGCTGCGCCGCGTGCTGCTGGTCTTCCGGGACGTGGGCGCGGGCTCGAGCGACCGGTACCGGGCGGACTTTGAGGACGCCATGCTGGCCCAGGCGGGCGAGCACTATGCGGCCGCGGCGCCGCGGTGGCTGGCGACGCCGGGGGCCGACGCGGCGACGTTTCTGGCGCGGGCCGAGGCGGCGCTGGACGCCGAGGAGGCGCGCGTGGCGGCCTACATGCTCCCGGAGACGCGCGCGCGCCTCCTGGACGTGCTGGAGCGCACGCTCGTGGCGCGCCACGCGGACGAGCTGCTGGCCGACCCCGCCGCGGGCGCGGCCGCGCTGCTGCGCCAGAACCGCCGCGCCGACCTCGCGCGCATGCACAGGCTCTTCTCCAGGGTCGCCGGGGCCACGGAACCCCTCGCCCAAGCCTTCAAGGCGCACGCAGAGGCCGAAACCCTCAAGGTCATCGCCAACGCCTCGGCGGCCGCCAAGGCCGCGCAGTCCGGAGGGGAAGGCGCCTCGGCGGCCGCCAAGGCCGCGCAGTCCGGAGACGCGACCTCCTCGGTCTCCTCCGCCCCGTCCCCGCACGGTGCGATTCGCGGCTTGATCGAGCT
Organism: Prototheca bovis; assembly: GCA_003612995.1. Classification (NCBI taxonomy): domain Eukaryota; kingdom Viridiplantae; phylum Chlorophyta; class Trebouxiophyceae; order Chlorellales; family Chlorellaceae; genus Prototheca; species Prototheca bovis. The sequence goes on along the minus strand of PGFX01002113.1, from coordinate 3,064 downwards.
GCACGACGACCTGTCGTCTCTCGTTTCGGACTGCTTTTGGCACTCTGGGCTGTTCCACCGCGCGCTCAAGGACAGCTTCGAGCTCGCGTGCGACAAGCAGGTGGACGGCGTCCCGATCGCCGAGCTGCTCGCCGCCTTTTGCGACGCCGTCCTCCGCCGGGGGCCCGCGGGCGTCGGAGGGCCGCTCGCCGCGGCCGCGGAGGAGCACGCGGCAGCACGAGGGGCGGACGCGGCATCCGCGGACGGTGCCCGTGCCAACGCGAACGCGAATGCCCCCGCGGGCCCGTCGTCCTCGGCTCTGAGCAAGCCGCTCGCCCCCCCCCCCGCCTCTCCGGCCCCCGCGTCGTCCGCGGACCAGACGGAGGCCCTGCTGTCCCGCGCGATTCGTCTCCTGTCCTACGTGTCGGACAAGGACCTCTTCGCGGAGCACTACCGCAAGCGGCTGGGCCGACGGCTGCTGGCCCCCGGCGGCGCAGGCGAGGAGGCCGAGCGCGCCGCGCTCGGCAAGCTGCGGCGCCAGTTCGGATCGCAGTTCACCAGCAAGATGGAGGGCATGGTGCGGGACATGGGACTCGCGCGCGAACGCGAGGCCCGCTTCGCCGCCGCGCTCGAGGCCCGGGGACGACGCCTCGCCGCGCCCCTCGGCGTGACCGTGCTCACCACCGGCTTCTGGCCCAGCTACCGCGCTCCCGACTTTGCGCCGCCCAAAGAGGTCCAAGAGGCACTCGAAGCCTTCAGAGCCTTCTACCAGCGCGAACACGACAGCAGAGAGCTCGTCTGGCAGACCGGACTCGGCACCGTCGTCCTCAAGGCAGCCTTTGACCGGCCCTACGAGCTCGTCGTCGCCCCGGCCCAGGCAGCGGCCCTCGTCGCCGTCTCCGAGCTCGAAAGCGGAGGAGACTACGGCGGAAACCAAGACAGCAACGCGCAAACCGACGCGACCCAGAACGACCCAACCGCGCAACCAGCGACGGCAGCGGCGGGAACGGCCGCCGCCTCCTCGCCCCCCTCCGCCTCCTCGCCGTCTCCGGTGTCGTTTTCTGCGCTGCAGGCGGCGACAAAGCTGCCTCCGGAGGAGCTGGAGCGGGTGCTGGCCTCGCTGACGCTGGGCAAGCACCGCGTGCTCGTCCGGGTCGACGCCTCTGGCGCGCCGCTGCCGGCCGGGGGCGCGGCGCCCGCGCCGCCCATCTCGCGCGCCGACCGCTTCCTGTCCAACGCGGCCTTTTCGGACCGCGCGCGCCGCATCCGCATCCCCATGGCCCAGACCGACGACCGGAAACGGGTCACGGAGGACGTCTCGAGGGACCGGAAGCACGCCATCGAAGCCGCCATCGTCCGCGTCATGAAGACCAGGCAGAGGCTCCCGCACGCCGAGCTCGTCGGCCAGGTCGCCAAGCAACTCGAACCCTCCTTCGCAGCAGACGTCCGAGCCGTCAAACGATGCATCGAAGGACTCCTCGAACGAGAGTACCTCGAACGTGACGACGACGACCAAAACGTCTACAAATACGTCGCCTAACGCAAACCGCGGAAAACCGAAGGAGAAGGACGCACAAAGGGCGGGGGGGGCGGGGGGGAGGCGCGGCGCGACGCGGAGAAAAGCGCGGGCCGCCCGCGCCGCCACACGGCATGTAACGATCCGACAAAACGACCCGACGGGGTTGCGGGGTGCTCCTCTCCAACCGCCCGCGTCGGAGAGCGCCGACGCTCTCCGGCGGCGCTTCCCGAGCGCGCTCTCCAACCGTACCTTTCGAACGATGCTTTCTGACGCGTTGGTGGCGGAAACGCCGCAAACAACTCGACCCCCACGTCTCCCTTGACGCACCAACGCACGCCCCCTCCCCCTCCCCCTCGGGCGCTCCGCCCCCGTCCTCTCGCCCGCTCCTTCTCCGCTCCTTCGTCCCCTCTCCGCTCCCCGTCGCCTCGTTCGCTCTCGGCTCCCCAGCATCCCCGATCGCTTCCCTGCGTGTTCGAGGCGTCACACCGCGACGACCCGTGTCGAGGACAGCGCGGAGGGGACCAAGGGGACGCAGGGCGGCACCCCCGTCTGGCCCTCGGCTCTGGTCGGGGCCTCCATCGGCGAGGGGGGGGGGGGGCGCGGATCGGAAAGAAGAAAGACAGGGCGCAGAGGGCAATCGGGGTGCGGGGGGGAAAACGTCGGCGGGACGAGCGGGGGAGGAGGACGAAGAAGAGGAAGAAGAGGAAGAAAAAGGAGAAAACCGAACGGGCGCCGGTGCACGGCGCGGGGGCGGCCGAGGGCGCGCGGGGAAAAACAAGCGGCCGGCGAGACGACGGGACAAGGAGGAGGGGGGGAAGAAAGGAGGAGGAAAAGAAGGGGAGGTGAATAGACAGAGGTGGAGCGAGGACGCGGCGCTGGTGGGAGCGCGGGGCCTCGCCCTTTCGATCGGCCGAGCCGGTCGAGCCGGCTTTCGGGCGGCCAGCCAAAGCCGTCGCCCTTTTCTGGCCGCGCAGTTCAGACGGGTGCGGGCGGCCGCGTGCTCCTCCGAGCCAGGGGTCTGGGGAAAAACAAAAGGCGCGCGTGGCGAGGGGGAGAGAGAGCGGGAGAGAGCGCCGTTTCAGCGCTCTCCGGCGTCGAGGATGTCCGCCACGAGGGCGTCGACGTCGACGCCCCTGCGCTCCAGCTCGGCTCGGAGGCGCTCGTTCTTGCTTTCTTCCTGGCCCAGGCAGACGAGGACGTCCGAGACGTCGGCCTGCAGGGCCGCGAGCTGTTCCTCGAGCTCGGCGACGCGCGCAGAGTCGCCGGCGGGGCCGGGGCCGGGGGTCGCGTCGAGGCGGGCCCGCAGGGCATCCCGCTCCTCCTTGAGCTGCGCGAGCTCGCGCTGCAGCGCCGACTTTTCGCGCGCGACGCCGCACGAGTGCGCATCCAGAGAGTCGTACGCCGAAGCCAGACCCTCCAAGTCGCTCTCCGCCTTGGCCGCGCGTGCAGACGCCTCCGCCGCCCGACGCTCCGCCGCCGCCGCCCGCCGCTCCGCCTCCTCCAGCGCAGCCGCCAGCCCAGGGGGGGGGGGCGAGGCGGAGGCCGCCTGGACGGGCGCGGCTGGGG
>PGFX01002102.1:0-14230 GCA_003612995.1 Prototheca bovis | reverse complement strand
CCTCTCCCGTCCATCCCCCCCGCCCGCTCCCCCGGCCTTTCCCCGTCCCTCCCCCCCCCTTTCCCCCCCCTTCTTCCGCCCCCCCCCCCCCCCCCCGCCCAACCTCCAGCCGGCCAGAAACGCGTCGGCGCCCCGCGCGCGCGCGGGAAGCGCCCGCGCGCTTCGGAACTCCCTGCTCGTTTTCGCCCCTCGCAGCCGCGCCGCTCGCTCAGTTTGCGGGCGATTTCGCGCGTTCGAACGTCGGTCCCGCGCTCGCATACCACCGCTCGCGTTTGCAGCTCGCGCCGCGCTCCGGGCCGCGAGGCACGCGCGTTCGTGCCGCCGCTCGCGTCCGCAGCTTCGCGTCGCGCCTCGGCGCGTCCCGCTCCCCCGCCATGTCGCCGCCCGCGGGCCCTCCCCGCAAACGTGGTGCGCAGCGCCCGAAACGCAAGAACGACGCGTCGAGCGGCGTCGAGGCGGTCGCAGCGTCCGCCGTCGTTACCTCGCCCGCTCACGAGCCGAACCGGGCCCCGCAGCGATCCCGCTCCCGCGCCCCGGGGCGTGAGGCCAAGTCGAAGAGGACCGCATCCAGGCTCTCCCGCAACGCGGACGCCGGGGTGCGCAAGAAGCGTCCCAAGCGCGCCGCGGGCGAGCCCCGCCCGCTCGCGCCCGACGCGGCCGGCCGGCGCCGCCCGAGGCGCCGGGCCGCCGGGCCGCTCGGCCCGCCGCCCGCGCCCCTGCGCTCGACCTCCAAAGGTGAGTATGTCTGCCGGGCACTCTCGCGCTCTCGCGCGCTGCGCTTCGCGTCGCGCCTGCGCGCCCTCGGGACGGGCTCTCGCTCCCGCTTCGCGGACGCGGCGTTTGTGGGGCCCGCGTGGGGCCCGTCCTTTGCGCTGCCGCCGCCGCCGCCTCCCCCCCGCCTCCTGGCGGGTTTCTCGCCCGCCTCGCGTCCCCCGGCGCCGCCGCGGCCGCTGCCGTCGCCGTTGCCCGCGTTCCTGCTGCCGTCTCCGGGGACGCGATGGCGCCCGGGGCCCTCGTCCCCGGTTCCTCACCGCCCCTCTGCGCTCTCGTCCCCTGTCCCTCCCCGCCCCTCTGCGCTCTCGCCCCGCGCGCCGGGAGGCGCCCGTCGCTCGCTCTTCCGCGGCCGACCGTTCCCGCCCCCTCCCCCTCCCGCATGGGCAGCTCCGTACGACCTGCTGGCGACGCCCGTGACGTCTCTGCTTCCGACGCCGGCGCGCGACCCGCAAGGCCTGGACTACTACGGCACGAACGGCGACGGCTCGTCGCTGCTGCGCGGCATCCGCGGCGCGCGCGCGGCCGTCGAGGCCGAGGCGCTGCGCGACGCTGCGTCGGAGCGCTGCGGGTCGTCCGAGCCGGACGCGGGCGAAAACTCCTCGGACGACGAGGCGAGCTCCTCGGGTTCGGACCGCGACCGCGACGCGCGGGCTGAGGGGAAGGAGGAGCGCGCGAGACTGCTCGCGCTCGTCGAGGCGCAGGCCGAAGAGCTGCGCGAGTTGCGCGCGCGCCTCGAAGCCGTCGAGGCCGCCGTCCGAACCGCGCCGGGGGGAGGCGCACCCGCGCCGCCGCCCGGCGCGGTCCGCGAGCCGGAGCGCGGCGCGACGGCCGAGGTGGTCGCCGAGAGCGGTCACCTGCTGTGACGGGCGCGGGCAGTCTCCGAGCCGTGCGGCGCTCTTTCGACCGAGACGGTCTCCTGGCCGCGTTGGGCCTCTTCTCTTTCGACTCGACCTCGGCGGGCGCCCAGCGAACATTTCGTTCCACCCTCCCTTCCCGTTCCGCCTTTCGATTTCATTGGACACGTCTCGTCCCGATTTCCGCACCCTGCTCGCGCCCCTCCTCCCTCGCGACAGAACACCCTCCGTCCTTTTCCCCAGCGCTTGCGTCGCGCGCCGTCGCTCCCGAAGCGCCCCTCGCCTCTGCCTTCCTCCTCTCGCGGCGCCTTTCCCCCTTTTGATCCGCGGCAGCAACATTTTCCCTCGTTTAATTCAGCCGCGTTGGCGCGGCGACGCGCTCGAAGCGAAGAGCGGCAGATCGTCAGATGGCAAGGCGCAAGGGTGGGGTGGGCAAATGCGAGCTTTGCTGGCAAAAGCCACGAAAGAAGTTTCCGCCGGGGGGCTGGGCCGCCGGCGTTGGGGGGGCCATGCCGTCGAGAACGTCTTGAGCGTCGTCCCGAGCGGCCGCCTGCCGCGAGCCGGGCGGATCGCTCGGAGGATCGAAGGATCGCTCGGGCACGATCGCCTCCAGGCTCGCGGCAGGCGCCGGCCAGACCCGCCTCGGCGGCACCGTCCGGGCCGCCGCGCGGGCTTCTTGCGTTTGCTGTCGACCTCTGGACGCAGACGGCGCCACGCGCGGCTCAACAGGCGCTGCAAAAATCCCATGCGTCACCAATCACGTTCTGCGAAAAGGAAAATCGTTCGTGACGTCCCGAGTTTCGCAGCACCCTTTCGCGCGCGCCATCCGCGGGCGCCCGCCAGCTGGCATCGTCGCGGCACGCGGCCGAGAAACGCGTCGGCCTCGTTTCGCGTCGCCGCAGATGCAGCGGCGCAAACCCGAGACGGTCCGCGTCGCCGTTTGGCTTTGCATTTTGCTTTGCGTTCGATCCGGGCAGGGAGAACGTCGCGCTCGAGCCGAGTGCGCGCGCCCGGGTTGCGTCGAGCGGGTTGCCGAAGCGGCCGCTTCGCACCGCGCGACATCGCCACAGGCGCGAACGCCCAAAACGCGTCCAGCAGAACCACAGGATGCCGTGCCATCGCACTTTGTTTTTTCGGCAACGCTTCGCGCAGGCGCAGACTCCTGCGCATGCGACGAGGCTCGTGGCTGCATAAAGAGCGTGCCAGGCTTCTTGGACGGCGGAGTGGAAACTGCCCGCTCGACGCAGTTGCGAACGAAGCCACCCTCGCTCCTGCGGAGCGCCGGTCCCCCGACGATGTCGTATTCGAGCGAATACAGCCGTGGGAATTTAGTGGCAATGAACGAGGTGCGCGGTGGCGTGCTGGCAGGGTTTGTCCGCGAGCACCGCCCCTCTGTGCAGGGCGTGGCGCGCGCAACCGCCCGCAGGAACCAGCACAACCCCGCACCCCCGCGGCGCGCATCGCAGGTCACCTCGCCGTTGACCGAGCAGGAGGTTGTAGCCGACACGGAGCCGGCGGCGGGAACAGAGGAGCCTCGCACTCTCAAGGAGCTTCGCATCGTGCTGGAGGCTCCGCACTGGGAGCCCTACACCGGCACGTTTGAGAGGATCACATCGAAGACCCGACAGGCGTGGTACTTTGTCCTGGCCGCCCTGAGGAAGAGGCGCATGATCCAGCCCAGCGATGCCGATGCTGGCTCCCCCGCATACTTTACCGCGAACATCAGCGACTGCCTCGACCCGATGAGCTGGACCGAGGGAAAGGCTCTGCACGGCGACTGGCGCGGCCTCAACGCCGCGATGCCGGCTCCAAGAGCCGTTCGCCAGCGCCTGCTCGATTGGATGGCCCTGGAGCGCGGCGGCGTGATCTCGAGGATCGACCTGCGGTGCGGATACCTCCGCATGCGCATCCACAGAGACGACCGCAGGCACACCACGTTCCACACGCCTTTCGGCTGCTACGAGTGGCTGGTCGCGCCATACGGCCTCGCGGGGGTTCCCGCCGCGTTTCGCGACGCGCTCGCCGACCTGCTCGACGTCCCCAGCCTTCGCGACTCGGTCGCCGTGCGGCTCGACGAGGTCTTGGTCTGGGGCAAGGACGTCGAGGCGCACAACGCGGCCCTGGAGGCGACTTTGCGGATTCTCGACGAAGCCGATCTCGAGCCGGAAATGGGCCGCACGACGCTCTGCGACACTCTGGCGTACAGGACGTGCAAGGACGGCGCGGCTGCGACCCTGCCGCAGCCGACGCACGACGCGTTCCACGTGCCCGTCGCCGAGGACGCGCGCAAAAGGTTGTTCGCGGGCCCTCTGCGCAGCAGCGCGGTCGTCAGAGGGCTTCTGGATGCGTCGCACGACTCGTTCGCGAACAAGCTGCCAAAGGCTTCCGAAAACGGCCGGCAGGTCGATCCAAAATCGAGGGGCTCGCCGAAAGAGGCCTCACCAATGGCCATCTCTGCAGAGTGCGCGATGCGCGCCGCCGCGGCCCCGGCGCCGCGGTTTCCGGTGCTCCACGTCAGGTGCTCGGACTACATGACAACGTACCTGCTCGTGCAAAGGGTCGTGAACGGCGCGTGCAGGGTGGTGGCCGCGGGACACCTGCTGACGTCGGGAAAGAGCGACGACGCATCCGACGCGGAGTGCATCGCGGCACTGCTGGGGTATCTGCGGCCTCTAGTCTTCGGGCTCTCCCTCGAGGTGGTCTCCTCGAGGCCATCCCTGCGGTCGTACGTGGAAGTCTCGCGGAGCGATTCTGCGCGCGACGCGGCGGAAGTGCTCGCCGAGTACGGCGCTTTTTTGCGCCGAGCTGCCGGGAGGTCTTTCCCCGCTCCCCCCCATCGGATCCAACGTCCCTCTTCTTTCTTCATCCTCGACCTTTGCGTCGTTCGCAGTCGCGCGCCGGCGTCAAGCATGTTGGCTCCCGCAGCGCGGGTCGAAAGATTGGGCATTGAGGGGAAAAGAGACGAGAAACGGGGAGGGAAAAAATGACGCATGTCGAGCGGGGTGCGGGAGGGGGGGGAGAGAAGCGCGAACGAGCTGTCAAAGCGTTGGCGTTTGGGACGCATAGGAAGCAGTCTCGGCGCCCGAAACTGAGGCCGCCAGCCATTCAAAGGCGGCGTGCGGAGCTCGAGTCGCTGGCGCCCCAAAGGCGGCATGCGAAGCTCGAGTCGCTGGTGACCCGAAGACGGCGACCAAAACTCAGGCCTCTGGCGCCTCGAACGCGGCCAGGAAACCATAGTCCTCGAGGGCCTCCTCGAGCTCCTCGTCCATCTCCACGGCCGACTCTGCGCGCGCGCGCCGCACGAGCACAGACCTCGGCGGAACCAGCAGCGTCTCCGCCCGGCCCGTGACCGGGTCGATGGACGCGACGCCGCCCTCGAGCACGCCCACGCCGACGGTGCCCGGACGGGAGGCGCGCAGCGCGGACCGGAGGTCGTTCCAGCCGCACGCATCGCGGTCGCTCGAGCGGATCAGGTACCAGGGCAGCGCGCAGCGCGGAGTCTCGGCGGACACCGAGCCGCCCGGCGCTGGCCCCGCGCCCGCACCCAGCGCCTGCGCCCCGCGCCCGATCGCCACCACGTGCGCGCCGCGCCAGAGCGCGTCAAAGGCCGCGTCGCGAGCGATCCGAATCGGGGACGCTGGGCCGTCGGAGTTTGACTCTTCCGCGACGCCGTCGTCGACGACGAGGACGTCGGCGTCGGCGATCGCGAGCTCCTCCTCGTCCAGCGCGGGGAGCGACGCGGCGAGCGGGACGACCGAGAGGCGCGACGCAGAGCGCCCGGCGGGGAGCCGCGGATCGAGCGCCGCGAGCGTCGCGAGGGCGGTCTTCGACAGCAACGCGGACGCGGGAGGCGGCTCGAGCCCGTCGACGGGCGGCTCGCTGGCGGCGTCGCGCCCGCCCTCCCTCCTCGTCCCGACGAGCACCGCAACCTCGAGAGGGCGGCCGGCGTCGCGGCCGCGCCCGGCTCCGAGGTCGGCGGCGTCCCCGGACCGGCTCTGGACGTCGCGGAGGGCGCGCTCGCGCCGCAACGCCTCCCGCACGGCGCCGCCCGCGACCGCACCCGCGACGGCGTCGGCGGCGCCGCCGACCGCCAGCAGCGCGCCGCGCGGCGCCAGCAGCGAGCGGACCCTGCCCGCGGCGGTCGTGGGGCGGGCAGGCACGCGCACGGTCACGTGCAGGTTTCCCCTCGGCGCGCGGAAGGGGTCGTCGCGGTCCCGCAGCGCCGCCCGAGGGACGAGCGAGGCGTGGGCGCGACCGGGCCCCCCCGTCAGCGCCTCGGCGACCAGCGGCACGACCAGCAGTCTGCCCACGCGGTCCGGGGTCGCGACGGTGGTGGACCAAAAGCAAGAGGGGAGCGGGGGAGGCGAGGATCCGACGGCGGCGTCGCCGGCGGATCCCGCACCTTCGGCCTGCCCCCCCGCGTCCGCAGCATCGGCGCCGACCGGCTCGGCCCAGGCGGTGCCCGCGAACGCGTCGAGGTCGTTGAGCGAGCCGGCGCGCGGCCGGAGCCAGCGGTGCGGCTTTGCGACGAGGCTGACGACCACGTCGCCGCGCGAGGCGTCGACGGCCTCGTCTCCGGCGCCGACGAGGCGCACGACGTCGCCGGGACGCGAGGCGACCTTGAAGGGCACCGCGAGCGGGAGCGCGACGGTCGACTCGATGCCGCGGGCGTCGACGCGGCGCACGTCGAGCTCGAGCTCGCCCGCGCCGCCGGCGTCGAGCTCTTCGATCGAGAGCGCCAGCGAGACGGGCCGGTCGGGCGCCGGGCCGAGCGTGGGTCCCTGACGCCGCAGCCGCGCGAGCTCGCCTGCGCCGCGCGCGATCATCGCGCGCTCGGCGTCGCTGAGCGCCGGCAGAGCGCCCTTGCCTCCGCCCGATGCCTGCCGGAAGTCGAGCACGCGGTCGTAGGCGGCGCGCAGCGCCTCGTTCGAGAGCACCCTCGAGGCCTCGCGCGCGGCCAGGAAGCGCTCCTGGATGGCGTCGCGGCGCGGGCCGGACGCGCCGGCGTGCTTGTCCGGGTGGTACAGCAGCGCGACGCGGCGATAGGCGGCGCGCACCTCGGCCGCCGAGCACGAGCGCTCTAGGCCCAGCGCGCCGTAGTAGTCGACCTCGGGGTCGAACGTCCCCGCGGCCGCTGATGCGGACGACGGCTCGGAGGCCGCCTCGAGCGAGCCTGCCTCGGCGGCGGGACCCTGACGCTTGCGCAGCTTTTCGAGCTCCTTGCGCGCGCGCTCCTCGGGCGGCAGGTAGTTGTCGCCCTCGCGCTTGGCGCGCTCTTGCTCGCGCCGCTCGGCCACCTCGGTCTGCAGCCGCGCTTTTTCCTGCATCTCCGCCACCATGCGGCGAAAGGCCTCTGGGTCGGTCACCTGGAGAAGGGAAAAGCGGGGATGGGTCGGATGAGCAAGCGGGAAGTAAGGGCAGACGGCGAGGAGGAACCGTGGACGGGCACAGCGGGGGTGGCGAGTCGAGGCCGTGGGCGGGCGCGGTGGGGGTGGCGAGTCGAGGTTGTGGAGGGGTGCAGCGGGGGTGGCGAGTCGAGGCCGTGGGCGGGCACGACGCGGTGGGTCGAACGGAAAAGAGGCCTCGAGGACGAAAAACGCCGGTGGAGGCGGCGCACGAACGGATCGGAGCGCTCGGGGGAGGGAGAAAGGGGGAGCGGAGTGAGGTGCACCGGGCCGGCAGGTGCAAGCCGCCGCTGCACGCCTCGGCCGGCCGCTCCCCCGCTCTCCCCCGCTCCCCCTTTCGTGCCGTCCTTTTTCCAGTCCTTGTCGTTGCGCGCGCTAAGACGACGAGCATCTCTCGTTTCCACTGCGAACCCGCGAGGCGTTTTGCCGTCGCGCCGCCCGCACCTTGAGCGGTCCTGCCGCGGCGCGGCGCGCGGCAGACGACCGGTCGCGCTCCGAGAGCGCCACCTGCCCTCCGCCCGCCTGCCGGCCATCGCTGCGAGGGAGGAGGGAGCGACGCGTGGAGGGGCGGTGGGCGCGCGAGGGGCGCGGAAGCGACGGGGGCGCGGGCGGGCGAGCGAGACGCGGCAACCCACAGGTCTCTAATGACGCTCGAGCGCAGATGGTGTCGTTTTCGCGGCCCAAAGCGGCGTCCCCGGCTCGAGCGCCTCCCGGGCGGCCGGCGTCGTTGGCCCAGCCGGGGGAGCCGGAGAGGGCTCGCAACGGCCGTCCGGCGCACCTGACCACCAGCTCGGACGTCGTCATCGCGCCGCGCACGGTCTTCCGGGAACAAACCCAGGACGGTGTCCGGGTACTGCTTTGCGCAGCGAGCAGCGTTGGCTCGGGCGACGCGGAGCGGCCCGGCGCGCGCGCGCGCACCGCGGGCGACGCGGGAGCCCGAGCAGCGCCTCGAGGCGCGAGGGCGCTGGCGAGGCCGGCGAGGCACCGGCCCCGAGGCGCCACGGGGGAGCGCCCCGCCGAGGATCGGGGAGGGAGGGCGGAGGACCCGGAGCCGGCGGCCACGGGCCGGGGGCCGCGGGCGGGCGCGGAGGGCACCGCGGCGGCAGCTCGGCTGCGGCGGGGCGAAGATCGCGTCTCGGCGACCGCGCGCCGCGGGGCGACCGGACTGCGCGCCGCGGCACGTCATCGAGCTCGCAGCTCTGCGCTCCGCTCCGATTTTTCGCCCGCAAATGCTCGTTACACGGGCAGAAAGGGTGCCGCGAGGTCGCATGGGCGAAGAAAAAAGGCTCGCGAGGCCGTCTGCTGAGCGATCGGGGCCGCACGAGGCGACGCAACGAAATGGGCGCGCCGCCGAGCGCGCTCGCCTGCGCTGGTGAGCGCACGGGCGTGAAAAGAAAAACAGAAAAAAGGGCGAAGTGGGCAGGGGCGGTGGCAGATGGCTCGGCGAGAAGCCTTTGCGGATCTCGCGGCGAGCGTCGCCCGCATCCGCATCACCGCTCGCGTCTCATCCAAGGCTGCTCGGCCCCCCCCCTCGCTCCCCTCCGCCTCGTCCCTCGTCCTCAAGGCTCCGCAGTCGCGTCGCCGACACGGCCGGCCCCGGCCGCCCAGGCGCGCCGCACGGCCTCGGCGTATCCCGAGGGGGCGTGGTTGCGCAGCAGCGAGCCGTCGAGCGCCGCGCGGGACAGCAGCACCGCGAGAGGGCTCGGGCGGTCCAGCCAGGCGGCCAGCGCAGCGTCCCCGCCAGCGGTCGCCTCGAGCGCGTAGAGCCCTTCGGCCGGAGGGAGGCGCTCGGACGCCGGCGGGAGCGCTAGCGGCGGGCTCGGGCCGAGAGAGGGAAAAGTCGACGAGGGGTGCGGAGATGCGCAAGGAAAGCCAATGGACGCCGGAGAAGGAGACGGGGAAGAAGCGTCGGTGGGCGCTTGGTGCGGAGATGGGGAAGAAGAACCGATGGGCGCTTGGGGGGGAGAGGCAGAAGACGAGTCGACGGGCGCCTGGTGCGAGGAGGGGTCGAGGGATGCGGCACCCGACGGGTCGCGCAGGAGCGGCGCCGCCAAAGCGGCGCCGTCGAGACCACCTCCGTCTCCCGCCCCTCTGCCAGTCTGAAGGAAGAGGAGCTCGCCGAGGTGGTGGTAGATAAACCTCCGGCGCCGTCTGCGCCGCCGCACAGCGAGGCGGAGCCGCTCCAGCGCCCCCCGGCCGGTCCCCTTGCCGGCCGCACCGGATCGCGCCGGCGAGCCGACGGTCCCCGCCTCGCCGCCCTCGCGGAGCTTCCGCCAGCGTTCGAGCGCTCCGCCGTCACCGACCATGCCAGGGTGACCCCGGAGAGCGGGCGCGAGCCGCAACGCGAGCCGCGAGAGGCGCCCGGCGTCGGCGGACAGCAGGCGCGGCACGACGTCGGCGGGGAAGCAGACGGTCGGAAAGGCGCGGCGCGACAGGCCCACGCGCGAGAGCAGCGCATCGCCCGCGCCCCTCGGGCCCGCGGGCCCACCCGCGGAGCGCTCGCAAAAGGCCGCCGGCGCTCCGAACGCGGCGGCCAGTGCGAGCGAGGCCGGGGGCAGCTCGCCGCGCAGGATGAGGAGCAGCGCCAGGCAGTGGGCGACGGCGCCGCCCAGCGAGTGCCCGGCCAGCGCGACGCGGGCGTCCGGGCCGCGCTCGCGGACGTGCGTGCGCACGAGCGGCGCGACGCGCGGCAGCAGCACGCGCGCGGCGGCGTACACGCCCGCGTGCACAGAGGCGCGCACGCCCGCGCGCTCGAACGGCTCGGGCGCGCAGGCCGCGTTGATGCGCCAGTGCTCGAGCGAGTCGGAGCCCTGCAGCGCGATCACCAGCGTGCGCGTCGCCGCGTGCTCGGCCGCCACCCACGCGGTGGGCGACGGCGGCAGCGGCAGAGGCAGCGGCGCGGCGAGAGGACGCGGAAGCCGGACCGTCCTCCCGCGCCGGGCCGAGCGCGGCGGCGGCGCCGACGGGGTGGAAAGGCGAAGCAAGGCGGGATCCGCGGCCGTCCGCGCGGCAGGCGCCTCGTCCCCGTCGCCGCGGCGGGGGTGTCGCCGGTGCTCGGGCGGGTGCCGGCGGAAGGGCGAAAGGGAGGGAAACGAGAGCGAAAAGGCCGGCTTTGAAGGCTGCGGCCGTGGGGGGTCCAGGGAGCGAGGGACAAAGGGAGGCCAGGCCGAGGTGGGCGGGGCGGAGGCGCTCCGAAGCGTGCCGGCGTCCTGAGGCGAGGCGTCGTGGTCCAGCGCGAGCGGGGATGCGGAAGAAGCCGCGGCAAACGGCGAATCGTCCACTCCTGGAGCTTCTGGGCTTCTGGCCCCGGCAGCGAGGTCGTCGGTCGCCCCGGGCAATCCGTCGACAGCGAAGCCAGCGTTCGCCCCGGGCAATCCATCGACGACGGGACCGCGATCTTCAACCAGTGCCTCGGATGGGGGAGCCAGCGCAGGAGAGAGAGGAGCAGAGTGTGCGTCGCCGTCGACGACCAGGTGCGCCTGATCGAACGGGCGCGGTGCGGGACCTGCCTCTCCCCCCGGTCCCGCGGCGCGCCTCCCGACCACGCGACCGGCCCACCCGGCCCACCGCCTCCAGCCGCCACCACCTCCGCTCTCCACCGCCCGCCGCGCCGTTTCGACGCGCCACGGTTCACCAACCTCGTCGTCGTCGTCCTCGACCTCCCACGCATCCTCCTCCTCCGCGCTCCACCACCCGCACGCCTCGTCTCCCTCGTCGCTGCCGTACGAGCGCAGCCGGGGGAAGAGGCGACGGCGCCAGACGGCGTCGTAGCGACGCTGCGCCGCAGAGGCGAGCGAGGCGAGCGCGGAAGGCAGCGCCGCGGGAAGCGAAAGCGCGCGACGGGGAGAGGGCAGCGCAGGCGCCAGGACGGGAAGGGCCGGGGGCGCGAGGGGCGGGGAAGGAGGCCTCGAGGAGCCGGCAGAGGAGGACAGGGGCGAGGAGGGGAGGCGAGGCCCGCCCGCTGGAGCGGTCGGCCGAGGAGAGGAAGAGGCCGACGGCACGAGCGGCGCCACCGCGCTCGCCGAGGGCGAAACGAGTCCCGCCTGTCGCTCGTTGGAGGCAAAGGGCGACGGGAACGGAAGCTTGAACGAGAACCGGCGCGGTTTCGCCGGCGCGCCGGGAAGAAGGGGCGCCGGTCGGGCATCGCTCTGCATCTCGCCGCGGACAGAGGCCTCCTCTCCCGCGAGCTGGCCCTCCGGCGGGCCGTCCGCGTCCGAGGCGTGCGTCTCCAAAGTCGTCCGGCGCCCCGGGTTGCGTTCGCGAGGGGCCTCGCACGAGCGCTCGAGCGCGCTGGCTTCCTGGAGCGTCACGAGCGCCGTCGAGGCATCCTCGGGGCAGGCGGCGTTCCTGCCTTTGGGCTCGGCTCCATTCCGGAGGGACCGTGCGGCGGCGAACGCCGCGGCGAGAGCGGAGCGGACCGGTTCGAAGATCGGACGAAGGTTTGGAAAGGCGAGAGCGCGTCCAGCCTCGCTTTCCTGGCGCGCCGCGCGGCCTCCGTCGGTTCCATTCCGGCCCTCGCCGACCCACTCGGCCTCCTCCGCGTCCCCGAGCTCCTCCCGACCCTGGGCAAGCTCCCTGCGCGCCGCCTCTCGTTGCGCCCGGGTTGCCCCCCGCGTGACGTCCCGAAAGGCGAGGAAGCGCGAGAGGCGCGTCGAGGCGAGGCCAAAGAGCGAAAAGGCCAGCGCGCCCGCGGTGGCGACCGCCACCACGTGGCGGATCGGGCCCGGAAAGTGGCGAGGCAGCAGCGGAAAGGAGGACCGGAGCGACAGCGCGGTCCAGATGGACCGCGGCGACGCGCGAGAGGGCGCGACACCCCCGAGGGAGGACTCTCCGTCCCGCGTCGGCTCGTCGCGCCCCGAGCCTCGTCCGCCCCCTCGCTCGTCGAGGGAGCTCGCGACGACGCAGAGCCCCAGCGCGTCCCAGCCGGGGCGGTCGCGCATGGTGCGGACGTCGTAGACCCAGTCCGACAGGTGCGCGAGCAGCGAAAGCTCTTCCAGTCGCGTCTCGTCGCGCACGCGCGCGACGTGCGTCGCGAGGCCGGGCTGGGGAAGCGGGGGAAAAGCAGGCGCAGGCGCGTCGGCGAGCTCGAGGCGCGTCGACGGCGGACGGCCGGCGGCTCCGGACGAGGCCGGTGAAACAGGGCCGATCGGGGCGGAGCGAGTCGAGAAGCCGGCTTCGGCGCCGGGATCGGCCTCGCGCGCGGCGTCGCCGGAGGCGGCGCCGGTCGCAGGCGCGGAGGAGCGCGAAGAAGAGGCAACGGCCCGAGCGCGTCCGGGCCTTTGATCGCGGTCGCCGCGCTTTTGCCCGTCGGCCCCTCTCGAAATCAAGCCGCGAATATGGCCGAGCAGACGAAGCGGAGACAGGCGGAGCAAGGCGGCGGAGAGAGGGGCGGGCGGCGGGAGCGACGTGCGAAGCGCGAGGGATGCCGCGTCGGGCCGGTCGGGCGGCCCGGACGCGACGCGCGGGTGCGTTCGAGTCGCCTCCGATGCGTCGAGCACGTCGAGTGCGTCTCCACACGCCAATCGGTCTCCAGGCATCGGGCCCCACGGCCGCCACCCCTCGGGGCCCGCGCCTTCCGGCCCCGCGAAGGCGTCCTCGGGCTCGCTCGGCCGGTCGTCGCGCGCCCCTCCCTCCGGCGCCGTCCCGCGCTCGTCGCCGTCGCCTTCCACGGCCTCCTCCAGGCCCTCAAACTCCAGGATCGCGCGAGGACCGCCGGCAGCGGGCTCCTCGAGGCGCCCCGCCGCCGCGAGCTGATCGCCGTCGCAGCCCTCCGCGCCTGGAGCCTCGCGGCCGTCCAGCAGCAGGAGGAGCGGGGGCAACGGCCCCGCGTCCGGCTGCGACTGCGAGGGGTCGGGCAGAGGAAAAGGGTCGAAGGGGGTCGCGCGCCGGACGCCTGGCCGGGTCGAGCGCTCCGCGCCGCCAAAGCCGTCGCGGGCCGCCCCGCCGCTCCGGCGATCCTCTCGGCGCAGCACCCGCCTCCCTTCCCTCGGCACCCGCCCACACGCCGACACCTCCCTTCCCTCGCACCCGCCGCGCGCCGCTTCGCCATCGCTGCGCGCCGCGCCGAATCGAAGCGAACCCTCTTCGCGAGCGGGTTGGCGCGGCGCGAGGACGCATCGGCGCACCCCGAAGAGCCTGCGGCGCCGCTTGGGCGGCCGGTTGCGGTCGCCGCGCACGAGGGCCAGCGGCGCGCACCAGGGCGGCAGCGCCCTGGGTCTCGGCGCGACGCTGCGGTCGCGGAGCGCGGCACGCCGCGGCGCCGGACCGCTCTCAAATGGAGCGACGACTCCCGGCCGCGGCGGCGCGGCGAATCGCGCCGCGGGCGGCGCCCCCCGCGCGCTCGTCGCGCGCGAGGGGGCCGCCGGCATTGCCGTCTCGGCGCCCGGAGCACAGGGACGCGCGGCGCCGGCGGCTTCCCGGGACGGCCTCGCGTGCCGCGGCGGACGCAATCTGCGCCGAACCAGGTCGGTCGGAACCCCCCCGCCGCGGCGGCGACGCGCACGCAGGGCGGCGAGCCGGCGCGCGCGCTCCGCCGCGCGCGTCGCCGCGCGCGCGCGCGCTCGCGCGCGGTGGCGGAAGGGGCGGGCGGGGACCAAAGGAGGGAGACGGGGATCAAGGGATCGCGCGAACGAAGAGCCGCAGGCCGAGCGACTGCGATGGGCGTATTGCGCGCTCGCGAGGCTTTTTGGGAGAGCCCGAGGCGTCGGACGGGCTGCACGCGAGCAACGCAAAGTCGAAGCGAAAACTGCGGTTCTTGGGATTCGCGAGGTCCAACGGGACCATCACCGCTTTGGCAATGACCCCGGGGGGGCGAGTGGCCGTACGACGAAGACGAGGACAAAGAAAAGGGGGGCGGGGAGGGCGACATGGACGTCGACATCGCGCGCGACGGATTCTCTGCCGATGCCCCGCCTGCACTCCCGGTTGTCCCCGCCCCGGGCGGCGTCGCACCCACCTTTTCCTCTGCCCCCGCCGTGCCCGGCGCCGTGCTCGCTTTGCCCTCCCCCCCCGTCGCGTCCGGCGTTGCGCCCGCTCCCTCTTCCGCCCCCATCGCGGCCGCCGACACGCCCGGCGTCGCGCCCGTCTGGCCTCTCGTCCCCACCGCGACCTCAGCCGCGCCCGCCTTCCCTTCCGCCCCCGCCGTGCCCGGCGCCGTGCTCGCTTTGCCCTCCCCCCCCGTCGCGGCCGCCGCTCCGC
>PGFX01002091.1:0-14233 GCA_003612995.1 Prototheca bovis | reverse complement strand
TTTTTTTTGGGTGGGGTGGGAGGGGGGGGGGGGGGGGGGGGAACCAGAGGGGAGTGATCATTCCTCGATCCCCTTCCCCGCTGCGCGGCGAGCGCGCGCGCTCAAAAGCCCAGCCAGACGCGCGCCACGGACGAGGCGGGCGCGTGGGCTTTTGACGCGTCTGGGGCGGCCCGCAAACCCGGATTCGTCTCAAGGTTGGGCGAACGCGCCCGGGTCTGCGCTCGCCGAACGCGATCCGCGCCGGGGTTTCGGCTCTCCCGTTCTCCCCCTCCTCGCCCCCCTCCTTTTCCTCCGCTTCCCGCCGCGCGCGTTCCGCGCGCCCGTCCGCTCGTCCGCGCGCGGACGTCGGCCGATGCGGTCGCTCGCGCTCGCCCGCGCGTGCGCGAGGGGCTTTCGGGGCGCTCTTCGCTCGCCCGCGCCGTGCCTAGCGCCCGCGCCGCGGCCGCGGCGCGGCGCGGCCGCGGGCGGCGCGCCGTTCGCGGGTGGCCTCGCGGGAACGGGCCGAGAGGCGAGCCGGGGGGCGGCCGGGGGCGTCTGGCCGGGGTCGGAGCGTGGATTGGCGTCGCTGCGGCACGCCGGAGCGCCGTCGGGCGCCGGACGCCCGGCGTGGCCGCTCGAGGACTCGACGACGATGGGCGGCGCGAGAAGCGCTCGCGCCCTCTGCCGCGAGAGGAGGGGCTTTGCGTCCGGCGCGCCGACGGCCTCGAGCTCGGAGGGCCAGGGCGCCGGCCTGGAGGCGCCCGGGACGCCGTCGGGGCCTTTGCGCGCCTACCCGTCCGAGCCACGCGTGGGCGTCGGCGCCGTGGTGCTGCGGCAGAGGCCCTCGGGGGCGGCGGATCGGGTGGCGGGTCGGGCGGCGACGGCGCTCGCCTCCCCCCTCCCCCCCGTCGACGTGCTGCTGATCGTGCGCGGCAAGCCTCCGAGCGAGGGTCTGTGGTCGTTCCCGGGCGGGTCGCTAGAGCTGGGCGAGACGATCGCGGCGTGCGCGTCGCGAGAAGTGCTTGAGGAGACCGGAGTCGAGATCCTGGTCGACGGCCGCGGAGCGGCAGGCGGGGCGCGGGGGACCGCGGTCGCGGCGCCGATCGGGGACGCAGGCGCCGGGGGCGAGGCGGCGGAGGCGGGCCTGCCGGGCGCCGAGCCAGCTCGGGGCTCGGGCCCTGGCTCGCCCTCGACCCCGCTGCTTGTTCCCACGCCATTCACGACCAGGGACGTCATCGAGCACGACGCGCAAGGACGGCTGTGGTTTCATTACGTGATCGTCAACGTGGCCGCCTCGGCGGTCGACGCGGGCGCGGCGCCCGTCCCGGGGGACGACGCGCGCGACGCGAGGTGGGTCGCCGTCGAGGACCTCGAGGCCATGCGTCACGAGTGCATCGATGACCTCGTCGAGATTTCCAGAGAGGCGGCCGAGCGCTTTTTGCCCGTCCACCCCCGAGGTGCCGAGCGGAGAGCGAGCGCCTGAGCGGCCGCGAGGTCTGTGGCGAGGAGCAGCGGCGTCTGCGACGAGCAACGACAGCCGCGAACGACGGCGACGGCCTCGAGGGATAGCGGCAGCCGCGAGGAGCAGCGGCGGTCGCGAGGGACGGTGTCCCCACTCGGCTTGTTTTAGGGGGTACCTTTGCAGACAGGCATTTCTGTGCGCTCACGGGCGTCCCTCTTTCCCGCCGTTCCGTTGCGGCCCCTTGCCCCGCAAAGGCGCGTTCGGCCGTCGAAACGAGCGGACGCCCCCCGCCCGGCGCGCCTCGCACCGAGCGTCGGTGGCTGCTCGCGCAACGGCCCCGCTCGGGCGGATGTAACTATTGCGAGCCCTCGGCACAGGTACGGAGCGCTGGAGAAAGAGCAGGGCACCCGAGGCAAACCCTGGTGCCGAGACGCGGACCGGGCGCGGGTCTCGGCGGCAGGTCGGGGTCGAGCATCGTGGAGAGGAGGCGGCGCGATGGTGCGATCTGGGCGCGCCTCGTCTCGCAGCGCGGCGACTTCCCGGCGGACGGCTTGCAGGCCGCACTGTTGCCGCCACCGACCGCGACCGCGCCGGCGCACCCTGGATCGACGCCGAGCGCGACGGCGCTTTCGGTGGGCACCTCTCCGGCCGCGTATGCGAAGACCCGCTGCGCTCGTAGCCATCCTCGAGGGAAACGGCGAGGGGAACGCACAGATGCTGCCGCGCTCGACGCGCGCCCAGCCGCCCTCGGCGCACGCCGCGAGTGCCGGCGAGCGACGCGCCCGATCAGGCGGGGGCTCGCGGGAGAGGCGCGCTTGCGCCTCTGCCCGCACCTCGCCGCCCCATCCGCCTTGCCGCGCGGCCCCCGCGTCTCCGCGTCGACGTCTCGGGCCGGCTCGGAGCCTCTCCGCGTCGACGTCTCGGGCCGGCTCGGAGCCTCTCCGCGTCGACGTCTCGGGCCGGCTCGGAGCCTCTCCGCGTCGACGTCTCGGGCCGGCTCGGAGCCTCTCCGCTCCACCGCCCGCGAGACGCCCTTGCCGTCCGTGGTGAAGCGGGGAGTGAAGAGCCCGCCTTCCGTGCGCTGGGGGTGCGGAAGAAACAAGAGCAAATCGCGTGTCGGTCCCGCACAGGCTCTCCCGACGCTGGTGGCGATGCTCCAGCTGCCTCGAGGAGGTCGAGCAGCACGCGGTCGCTCGCCGCGGCGCGGGGAGGCGCCCGGTGAACGACCGCGCTTCCGGGCCGACCGCGACGGTCGAGACCGAGAACCGGGCAGCGACGGCCACTTCGCCTCGCCGCACGGCGGCTTTGCCTCGACGGGACGAGGCCTCGACCGGCAAAAAGAAAAAGAACACATGCCCGGTCCTGGGCTCGAACCAGGTACCTTAAGATCTTCAGTCTTACGCTCTACCAGGTGAGCTAACCGGGCGGATCCGAACCGGACGACCCGACCCGAACTGTCGCAATTGACGCTTTCTCGGCCCCGCACAGACGTCCTTGATAGGGAACGACCAGCGTCTAGTGCCCGCCGGTATCCGCGCCCGGTCCGCGGCCCGTCGTGACGCGCTCGCCCGCACCGTCGCGGCCGACGCGTTCGCGGCCCACCGCGGACGCCCTCGACCGGGGGCGAGGCAGACGCCCACCGAGACCAGCGCGAAGCCGTCTTGCGAGCGCTCTGCGCGCCGAGCGGAGACGGCGGCTCGACGGCCCTGCGCTTGATCCGCTCGCAGCGGATCCTCCCCCGGACTCGGTCTCGCAGGCAAGGGCGGGCGGGGCATCCGCGGCCACCGCTCGACCCCCCGCCGCAGACCGCACGGGCGATCGAACGGGCGGGTTTGTTTGGCGAGTTTGGCGCATGCCCCGGCGCGCGGCTCATTCCCTCCGCGGGCGCCCTCCTTGCGCGTCCATTCCGGCCACCGCTGCATTCGTCGCGCCCCGCCGCTCGACGAGCCGAAAGGTCGGCGTTTCGCTTCGGTCGGCTCTGCCTCATCGCGTCGCCGGATCTGTCGTGGGTGGCCGCCCTCGGCGGCGCAAGGCAGAGGATGGCGTCGAGAGCGATCGTGGCGGTCGCACCGAGCCCCAGCGGAAACGCAGTCGCCCCGCATGAAACCAAGGCTGCGCGCTGCCGCGGTGCTCGAGACTTCTTTCCTCCGTCTCGGCTGCCGCCCCGCTTCGCCCTCTTCCACCGGCGCGTTCGATTAGCCATCGTCGGATCCTGCGCTAGAGCACGCGCAGCACAGCTCGAAGGGGGGAGAAAGCGCGACGTGGGCGAAAGGGAGAGGAAGACGCGGGAAACGACGGGTCTGGGCCGGGAGATGGGGTCGGGGGGATGGGAGGGGAGGGGGGAAACGAAGGGCGAACGGGCGGCAAAGAGGCCGCTCCGCGTCTATCGCCGAGGGACTGCCGCCAGAAGAGGACGTCGATCCACCGGCTCGTCGGGGTTTGGCAGGAGACGGCAAGGTCGGTCGGCAAGCTGCTCGAGTGGAGGCGGTAGGGGGGATTGCCGCTGGCCGCAAAACGTTTGACGCTGCGCCCGCTTCGGTGAAAAGGTACGAGAGGGAAGCGTCGGCTGGGGAGCGCGGCAGCGTCGAGAGGGCGGGTGGCCAGGCGCCGCGCGAGGCCACGGCGACTTTGGGGGGCGAGCGAATGCCACCGAGGTCTGCCCGGGAGCGCACGCGGCGGTCCCCCGCGTCGCGGCGAACGTCCTCCCCGAGGCGATCGCGGCCTCCTGGCGGAACGAGAGCGAGCTCGTGCGCGACCGGCGCGCGATCTTCCCTTTTCCCTTCCGCATCCGCGACTTCCGGTCAAGGAGGCCTGCGCGGGGCGCGGGCAAACATCACTTGCGACAGTTCGGGTCGGGTCGTCCGGTTCGGATCCGCCCGGTTAGCTCACCTGGTAGAGCGTAAGACTGAAGATCTTAAGGTACCTGGTTCGAGCCCAGGACCGGGCAGCTACGACCCTTTTGCAGGTCGAAACCTTGCTTCGTCGAGCCGAAACCGACGCGCGGTGGTGCAAAAGGGCCGTAGCTGCCCGGTCCTGGGCTCGAACCAGGTACCTTAAGATCTTCAGTCTTACGCTCTACCAGGTGAGCTAACCGGGCGGACGGGATCCGGCCCGCTTTCCGAACCGTCGCAAGTGATGTTTGCCCGCGCCCCGCGCAGGTCTCCTTGGCCGGAAGCAAGACAAACGCCCGCCGAGACCCGCGCCCGCGAGGTGGATCATTGCGCGTCGAGGCAAGGGATGCCGAGTGAACAGTCGGTGAAACCAATATCCAGTTCGACCTCGGCCCGGCTCGGCGCT
Source organism: Prototheca bovis (assembly GCA_003612995.1). Taxonomy (NCBI): domain Eukaryota; kingdom Viridiplantae; phylum Chlorophyta; class Trebouxiophyceae; order Chlorellales; family Chlorellaceae; genus Prototheca; species Prototheca bovis. The sequence goes on along the minus strand of PGFX01002091.1, from coordinate 9,495 downwards.
CGCGCCGCGTTCTGCGAGATGTCTCTCCCCCCCTCCCTCGCGAGCTCGGCGATGGTCACTGTGCTGCGCATATATGTGCGGCGATCGGGGGCGGAAGAGGAGCGCGTGCCTGGAGATGTGACTCACGCTTGGCGAAAAAAAGGGTGCATTTCAGCTCGGGTCGCGCTCCGATCAGCCGCTTTTGTCCTGCCCTCCGACGTTCGTTCTCTCTCTGGTCCCCCTCCCTTTGTTCCCTCTCGCTTCCTCCCTTTTCCCTCCCGTTCCCTTCCTTTCCCCCTTTGGTTCGTTCGCGTGCTCACAGGAATGCTGCTGCTTCCTTGGCCTTGGAGGAGACTGGCTGTTCGACGCGCGCCTCCTCGAGCTTGGCGACCTTGCCTGTGGCGAGAAACTCGTCGATGACCTGAACGCTTCCCTTTCCGATGCCCTTTTCCTTGGCGAGCTCCTTGCCGGCGGTGATGACGTCCGGCCAGGCTTCGATGACCGCGGATGCCTTGCGGTAGGCCGCGGCCTTGAAGCCCTCGGACTGCTTGGCGAGCTGCCTGAAGACGGCGACAATCTTGCCGTTTGGCCCCGCGGCCTCGGCCTCGGGCGGAGGCGCGTCGCGGTCGCCGAAGAGCTCCTCGGGCGTCTTGAACTCGAGCTCTGCGGCATCCGCAAAGTCCCGGTCGGTCGTGGAGGGGATGGGGTCCTTGGCGAAGGCTCCGTTGGAGGGAGGGTCGCCCTCGCGCCCGGCCATGTCGCCGACGTAAAAGGAAGAGGCCGCGCGGGGCGTGACGGCCTCTGCGTCGCGGCCCTCCTCGGCGTCCGCGACCACGTCACGAAAGTACTCCCACATTCCCGGCTCCGGTTTCCGGAACCTGTCTGAAACCGTGCTCACCAAGGCCTCCACCGGCACGTGCCCCCCGCGCCCGGTCTTGGCCAGCGCCGCCACCACGGCCGAGATGCGGCCCCGCACAGACTCGGCTCCAGGACCCAGCAGCGCCTGGCGGACTGCGCCCTGGTTCGAAAAGATGACCAGACGGTATCCGTCCTCGTGCAGACGACGCAGCACCGCAGGAACCTCCTTGTTGAACCACTGCCAGTCGGTGGGACCCGTCGCAAACGGACGCCCGGAACGCGTCGTCACCAGCGTCCCGTCCAGGTCGAACGCGGCCACCTTTTCGGACGGACGGCTCAGAGGGTCCGTCAGCACCATCAACCCGGGAGGCTCCACGCGCCACCCGCCAGGAAGATCCATCGGACCGTCGGGGTGCGTCTTGTTCTTTGCACGAGGCTTGGACGGAGACGCAGGAGAAGATGAAGAAGGAGTCGGCGCCTCCTTCTTCGCAGCAGCAGCAGCGGTAGCCGACACCTCCTTCTTCACAGCACGTGCGTGCGTCTCTTTCTTCGTCGCATGCGCCGCAGTCTCCCTCTTCGTCGCATGCGCCGCGGCCTCCTTCTTCACAGCGGCCTCCTTCTTCGTTGCATGCGCCGCAGGCTCCTTCTTCACCGCTGCCTCCTTCTTCACGGCAGCAACTGCGCAAAGACGAAAACGCTCGAGGAGAGTGAGCAGCGTGGCGGGAGCGAGTCGCACACCGGCGCAAGAAGCGGACGAGAAGGGGTCAAGAAAACGGTCAGAGATGGCGAGCAGGCGAGGGAATGCGGACGCGGACGAGGAGCGCGGCCGCGCTCGGCAGCCGCGAGCGCAACCTCCCTCGTCGACGAGTCGGCACAGCGAGCTTCAGAACGCTAGAGCAACGGCGGACGCCGCGACGGGCGTCCCTCCCTTCCTCCCCACTCTTCTCGAGCCGATCCCCGTCCTCGTCTCGGCGTCCGCCCTTTCGTCGTCCTGTCGCCCCGCTCCGCCCCCCCGGCTCCCGTCCCGGGCAGCCGCCCCACGCCGCGCCGCTCTCGCCTGCCCGCCCCTTCACCTTCCCCTCTCGCACCCCTGCGCTTGGCGAGGGGCTTGTCGTCCTCGCTGTCGCTCTCCTTGGCGCGGCGCTTGGGCGCCATGTCCCCAAAGCCGCGCGCGGCGACGCGCCGCGGGACGAGCAGGCGGGCGGGCGCCGAGACTGAGCGCGTGCGCCTCGCGGGAGGCGCACGGGCGCGATCTGCGAGTTGCACGGGAACCGGACCGCACGACGAGGTCGAATGCAACGTCCGTAGCCGCGCGATCGTCGTGCACGACTTCCCGAGCGCCGATTTGCGCGCGCAGAGCAGATCAGGGAGCGCGCGCGCGGAGAGCGCCGGGGGGGAAGAGGGCGGGGGCACGAAGCGGCGAGGCGGCGAGTGGCGGCGCGCGGCCGGCGAGCCGCAGCGAAACCGCGTCGGCGGTCGGAGGCGCGCCGGGAACGCGGACCAGCAGATGCGCCGCGGTGTTCGGAAACGCGACAGAGCCGGATGGGCCGTGTGGTCGGAAAAAGGGTGCCGCGCGCTTGCAACGTCGAAGCGATCAAGAAAATAAGGGGAAAAGGGGACAAGGGAGAAAAAAAGGAGAAAAAGAGAAAAAAGGGAAAAAACAAACCTCGTGCGCTTCGATCTTACAAAAACGCTCGCGTTTCACGGAGCCAAAACGGAACGAGGCAACGCGAGGGCGCGATCACCCGCGATAGGCGGGGCGGGGCAGCCAGGAAGCGGGCGGAGATGCCGAGGGCACGGACGGGACACGCTGGGGTGGCATTGAACGATGCCGCGCCCGCTGGCCCCCCCTCGACGCGTCTCTCTGTCCGCATCGTCCGTACCCCTTCCCGCGGGGCAACGAAAAAGGAAAGCGAAAAAGAAGAAGGTGATGCGGAGCGGCAGGGCGGGAGGTCGGGCGGGGGGGGGCAGGGCGGGAGGTGAGGTGCGCTCCGCGCGCGTCGAGAGTGGCCTGCGCCGCAGGGGGCGGCGGTGCGGGGAGTGGGAGAAAGGGTTGCGAAGGGGTCGGAGGCGTGCCAGAACGGACACTTCGCCGCGGCACGGATCCGCGCGCGCGCCTGGCGTCGCGGAAAAAACGCGCGGAGAGGAGATGGAGGCGGGCGAGGCGAGGAGCGCGCGAAAAAAAAAGAGAAGCGAGACGGGTGCCGGGGCGACGGGCCACGCCTCGCGTTCGGGAGAGGCGAGAAAGGAAGAGGGGGGGAGGGAGCACGCGGACGGGAGTTTGTGCTGGGGAGAGCAAGCCCTTGGAAGACGTGGAATCTAAAACACTAAATGCGGTCTACTGGAGGGGACGACTGGGAGGAGATCGAGAGGAGGAAACGGGGGAACTGAAGCTGGGCGTGCGGCCGGCGTCGGGACGGGGGAGAGGGGAGCGGAGAGACAGAAACGAGCGCCGGGCCGCCGCACTGGCGCGGGGGCGCCAAGGTGCAGGGTCAAGGAGACACATAGGAGGCACAGAGGGGACCAAAGGGGATCAACGGGGAGAGGGGTGAACGTATTGGGGGAGGGGGGGGGGAGAGAGACGGGAGAGACTACGGACCGGGGTGCAAAACGAAAGTCGAGGGAGGCGATAGAGGAGGCGCAAGGAAAGGGGACAAGGGGGACAAGGAGAAAAGAAGACGGCGAACGGCCCGAAAAGGGCACGATGGCCAGATCGAGACGAAAGAAGGGGGCGAGAGGAGGAAAACGGTACATAAGGGGGTGACTTGGCGCGCCGGAGAGGGGAGCGCGTGGGCGAACGAGCCCGACCGGACACGCCGGGGAGAGGAGCGCGTGGGCGAACGAGCCCGACCGGACACGCCGGGGAGAGGAGCGCGTGGGCGAACGAGCCCGACCGGACACGCCGGGGAGAGGAGCGCGTGAGTGGACGAGCCCGACTGGTACGACGAGGAGAGAAATACAGAGGATGCGGGGAAGGGGGCAAAAAAAGCAGTGGAATCATTGGGGCAGGGCCCATCCGCCCTGGCCGTCCCAGGCCCAGTCGTCGTCGTCGTCGACCCCCCGGAGCTCGTCGACAACCCACACCCTGTCCTCGTCCTCGCCCTCTGCGCCCCCCGCGGTGGGCGCCTCGACGGCCCGCGCGCGGCGGCGGAGAGCGCGCAACGGCGACGGCGAGGCCCCGGGGGCTGCGCGCGTCGCGCGCGCGCGGGCTACCCGGGCGCGGCGGCCGCTGGGCCTCGCGGCGCGGCGCGACCAGGCCGAGACCCGCGGGACGCGCGCTGGAGGCGACGAGGAGGCGCGCAGCGGGCCCGGCGAACGCGAAGAGGGGGTGCACGGGGACGGCGCGTCAGAGTCCGAAGAGATGGAGCGCGGCGAGAATGATCCCGACGCGGGGAGCGATGAACGAGCGCTGGAGGTGCTCGAGGCGGAGGAAGCGGAGCGGGCGCCGGATGCGGCGGACGCGTCTGCTGCGCCCGCTGCGTTGGACGCGGCGAACATTGAGCGCACGCTGGAGGCGCTCCCCGCGCTCGAGTGCGGGGTCCTGGCCCCCCAGCCCGCCCTCCTGCCGACGCCGCGGACGCCCCCAGAGGGGCCGCTGGAGACCTCCCTGGCCCGCCTCCAGGCCCTCCCGCCCGCCTGCTCGAGCACGCAGGCAAACTCGTAGCGCCTCGAGCGCCCCGGACCGCTGACGACCTCGGCCACCACCTTGGCGCACCCGGACCCCTCCTGCGTGACCGCCGCGATGCGCGCGCCCGCGTGCGCCAGCAGCGCCGAGCCCTCGCGCTCCCGCAGCGCGGCCCGCAGCGCCCCCGCGTCCGGGAGCTGCCGCTTGGCGGCCGCGGAGAGCCACCGACGCGCGGGACCCAGCTGCCCCGCACGCACCGCCGACAAAAGCAGCAAAACGCACTCCTCGGGGCCCAGGTGCGGAGACGGACCCAGCGCGTGCACGGGCGGCGCGAACAGGCGCGCGGGCAGGGGCGGCGGCGAGGGCGACGGGGGGGGCGGCGCCGAAAGCGGGCCGCCAGAGCCGCCCCCGTGCGAAACCGCGCGCCCCTCGGTGCCAGCATTACCGTCGCCGCCACCGCCTCCGGTCGCGCCGGCGTCCGCGCCCCCGACATCTCGGCACCAGGGAGGAGGGATCTCGGGCCGCGGGTCGCCGCCCATCGGGTTCCACGCCAGCGCGCGCGAGCCGGGTCGAGCGCCCTCCGCCCCCGCCGCACCGGACGCCCTCTTGCCGCCGGCGCGCACAAACCTCTTGTCCACCCTCGTCCCGTTGGAGCGGACCTCCGCGGCTCTCGTGCCGGCCTGCGCCTCGTCCGCCGAGCTCTCAGACCCGGGCGCCAGACCCGGCCCGGCCGCCGCGGCCGCCTCGCTCCCGTCGCTTGCCTCCTCCTCCCAGCGCTCCTCGCGGCCGTCCAGCTCGGCCGTGAGGCGGCCGAGCACCCACTGCACCTCGACGCCGGCGCCGCAGTAGCTGGGCGCGAGCGTCTCCTCGAGGCGCAGCTCGAGCGTCGCCACCACCGCCTCCCCAGAGCTGCCAACCACCGCTAGCCGCACCAGGTGCCGCCCGGGAGAGGCGCGCAGCGACGACCGCACCGCCGCGCGGCGCGGCCGCGACAGCACCAGCGCGCGCGATGCGCGCGCGTCGACGAAAAGCTCGCCAGGAATGTCGCGAGACGCCGCGAGCGCGTCCGCCAGCGTCAGCGGAGGCCGCGCATCCGGACCGGGAGGGGGGCTGCCGGGAAAGGGAGGGTGAGGGAGGAGAAAGGGGAGAGGGGTGAGCCGTGAGGGGGAGGGAGGAGAAAAGGGAGGTGCGCCAGGAGCGGATGCGAAGAGGAGAAGGGGGGCGAGCCGGGAGGAGGGGAGACGGGGAGAAAAGGAGGGCGAGCCGGGAGGAGGGGAGAGGGGGAGAAAAGGAGGGCGAGCCGGGAGGGGGGGAGAGGGGGAGAAAAGAAGGGCGCGCCGGGAAGAGGGGAGAGGGGGAAACAGGGGGCGAGCCGGGGAGGGGGACGGGGTCCGTGGGACCGAAGGGGCCAGGGGGGAACCCCGAGGCGGACGCGGGGGCCAGGGGGCAGAGGAGACGAGCGGTCGGAGATCCGGCGGTGACGAGGCGAGCGAACGCGGCGCCTCGGCGGCGCGCGCGGGCGTCCTTTTTGCACTGCGCGCCCCTCAGCGGCGGGGCGCGGACCAACGCGCGCACGCACGCACCCACAGACGCCCCGCCGAGGGCGCACGGACGCGCGCGGCGGCGGCGCGCGCGCGGTTTCGGGACGCCCGAGGCGCCGCGGCAGGGCTTTCCTGGGCGCCGCCGGCCGCCCTCCCCGCCCCCACCCCCACCCCCATCTCCCCGCCCCCACCCCCGTCCGAGCTACGTACCCTCCGCTCTGCTGGGCTGCGGCTGCAAAGTCCTGGAGATCGAGGCATCGATCGACAGTGGCGTCGGGGAGGTACTGCACCAGCTCGTCGACGGCGTGCGCCAAAAAGGCCCGCAGGCAGTGCTGGATCACCGGCTCCACCCGCGGCGCCCGCAGCCGCCGCCGCGAGCCCTCGTGCTCCGCCTGCTCCCACGCGGCGTCCTCCAGAGCGCGAGCGGGGCGCAGACGAGGTGCCGAGGCGCTCCGGCGCGCCGACGGGGCCAGCGGACGCGCCTCGACCGACGACAGCGACGCAGATGCAGACGCCCACCCCAGACGCTCCAGGCCCCCCCTGGATGCGCCACGCTCGCGGGCGGACGAACGGCCCGGGTACCGCGCCACGCCCGCGCTCAGACAGCTCGACATGGCGAACGAGAAGAAGGGGAAGAAAAAACGGCCGAACGACGCGCGACCCCCGAACGCCCCCCCGGATCAGCGACCCGGGCGGAGAGCGCAAGGAGGTGGAAAGAGATCAGCCCACGTCTGCAGGGGGGGGGGGAGGGGCGGCGGGGTCGGGGATGCTGGGGTACGACGCGCGTCGGACGCGCGGCCTGCGGCGCACGCCGGCGCCCGCGCAGAGCTGCTCGGCGCGGCGCCGCTTCCCGCGCAGCCGCGGCGCACCTCGGGACCGCGCCGTTCGCTACGGCACGCGCTCGGCGTCCAACGTGCGCCCGCGCCGCGACCGCGTCTCGACAGCGGGCCCGCCGCGGGGTCGCGTCGGCGCCCGCGAGCGGGGCAGGCCGCGAACCGCGCGGAGACGGGGGAGAGGGGAGAGGGCGGGGAGAGCCGGCCGAGCGGACCCTGACCGGGGCCGCGAACGGACGCTGACGTCGGCGCCGAACGAGCGACGTGCGGGGGGAAAGCGACGCCGGACGACGGCGCGACTCGTACGCGAGCGCCCACGTGGTCGCAGCGACGCTCTCCCCGAGACAACCATCCGCCGGGCCCCCGCCGGCGCGCGCGCGCCCGGGCAACCCCGCGGCCCTACGCGCGCGCGCCCGGGACGCCCCCTTCTCTGGCGGGTAGGCCCCCGCGGTTCGGCGCGCGCGCCGCATCCGCGTTCGGCGCCCTCCGCCCGGCAGCAGCCGGGGCTGCCGGCAAGAGGGAGTGGGGGCGGCCGCGCGCTGGGAGGGCGCGCGGCGAGCAGAGTGCTCACCGCGCGCCCTCACGGCGCCGCACGCCGGGCCGCGCTCTCCGCCCTCTCCTCGGCCGCCTCTTGCGACCGGCCTTTTCGTCCGCGGCGCCCTTTCCGCGCGCGCCTCGGCCGGTCGCACGGGATCCCGCGCAGTTCTGCCTGGCGGGGCGGCGGCGAGGGAACGGCCGGCGAAAGGAGGCGGCCAGTCGCCGAAGGAGGCTGCACGCGGCGGCGCAGAGAGAGAGAAGGAGGCTACACGTGGCGGGGTATCCGCAAGAGAGCAGGGGAGAGCAACGGAGCGAGCGACGGCGCACGTCGGGAGACGCCAGAGGGTCCGGTTCGGGAGGAGCGAAAAAAAAAGGGGGAAAGAGGCGCACGACGAGCGAGGGGGAAGCGTGGAGAAACAGTCAGAGCCGCGGCCGTCGCAAAAGAAACGGGAACGGGATCTACCGCGCGCTCGAAAGCGGCCGAGGCGGCGGGGCGCGGACGCCGCCCAGAGGGCCCGCCCGTCGGCAGAGCGAGCCCGCGGGGCGCCGTGCGCGAATGAAAGAAGTGGGGCGAGCGGCGACGCGCGGAAAATTCGGGAGGGCAGACGCGCGAGCGCGCGACGGCGGGGGAAAAGGGGGCGTCGGCGGCGGGCTGGGGAGGCGGAGAGACGCCTCCCTGGTTGGGCTGGGTCGACCCCCTTGGGCCGACCCGGCCGGGCCACACGTACGTCTTCTCCAGGCTCCTCGCGTCGTCTGCGCGCCGCCGCGGGGGCTTTGCGCGCGAGATCACCGCCTCGACGACGTCTGCCGAATCGCCTCCGCTCGCCGCCTTTGCGCCCCCTCAGAGGAGACCCCAGAGGTTTCCGAGCGACTTGCGCTTGGGCTCGGGCTCGGCCGGCTTGTCACCCTCGGCGCCCTCCTTGGGCGGCAGCCAGTCGACCGGGTCTCGGCAGAAGATCGGCCAGGCCGGGAGCACCAGCGCCAGGGTCAGCCCCAGGCCCAGCCCGAAGACCTTCATCATCAGCGAGAAATCACCGGCCAGGTAGCCCACGGGAAAGGCCACGGCGGCAGACGCGGCGATCAGGATCGTCGAGAGGCGCTCCGCGAGCGCCTGGCCAGCAAAGTCCATGGCCCCCCGATCGCGCGCGTGGAGCGGCCGGCGGCGCGCGCGCGCGGCGGGAGCGAGCGACGGCGGGGCGCGCGGGGAAATATCCGAGCTACCGAGGAGTGCACGGCGCGACCCGCCCGCGCACCGGCGATCGCCGACCCGCGCGACGCCCGCGGGCCCGTCGAGGCGACCGCCGCGCGGGAAGGCGCGGAGGAGCGAGGGGAGAGGGGCGGGGGTCGAGCGGGTGGGGGGCGGCGTGGGTGGCCGGGCAGGGGGCGGCCGGACAGGGGGCGGCCGGGCAGGGGGGCGGCCGGGGAGACGGAGGGACGAGGACGACGCGGGCGCCGGTCGCGAGGCGGGCTGTCGTGCGTCGGAGGCGACGGACGAAGACGGGCCGACCTCTGAGCCTTCGCGCGCCTCCACGCGTCCCTCACGGCGCTCAGTCCGACCGCTCCTCGGTGGGCTCGAGCATGAGCGCCTCGGAGGGCGCCTTGACGCCGGCGGCCGCGAGCGTCGCCTCCCCGTCGCGTGGCCGCTCGAGCACGCGCCGCGGGAAGGCGGCCACCAGGCGGTAGCCGCCCCTGGCTCGGGCCCTGGCGCCCGCCTCGGTGACGTCCGCGAGCGCGAACGCCAGCGAGAGCGGTGCCGTCTCGTCAAAGCTGCCCGACGCCGCCGAGCCGTCCGGCAGCCGGATCCGGAGCATCACGCGCGCCGGAGGCGGCGCGGGCGCGGAGAGCGTCCGCGCCACGTTCTCCGACTCTCCGGCCCGATCGAGGACCGCCTGCGCCTCCGCCCGGATCTCGGCCACCCGCGTCTCGAGTCGCGCGGCGGCTTCGCGCGCCGCGGCGGCCTCGCTCGCTGCGGCGGCCTCGATCGCGGCCTCTCTTGCGGCGACGGCCCGGTCGGCGGCCGAGGAGGCGTCCTCGGCAATCTCTGGCGCGGCAGAAATGCCCGACGGGCCCGCCTGGCCCGCCCGCCCGCCCTTGAGCCTCTCGGCTCCCGGAGCGCGTCCCG
>PGFX01002090.1:0-30615 GCA_003612995.1 Prototheca bovis | reverse complement strand
GGCGCACGCGCCGCCGCCTCCCCCGCCGCCGCCGCCGCCGCCGCCGCCGCTCCCGGGTCGAGGTCTCCGTCTCCCCCGGCGACGCCTCCGCCGGTGCCCCCCTCGATCCTCTCGGCCCCACTGGCGCTGCCTCCGGAGGTGCCGCGCAGCGCTGCGCCGCTGCCGTCGGCGCCCGCGGTGGCTCGCCGCGCGCTCGAGGCGACGCTGTCGCTGCTGCCCGGCCTGCCCGCGCACTCGCGCTTCCGCCTGCTGCACGCGCTGTGGTGCGCGCGTGCGACGCGGCGGCAGCCCGAGCGCGTCGAGCTGGCGCGCGCGCGGTTACTTGCGTTCGTGCCCTTTTTCTCGAGCACCTCGCGCGCCTCGGGCCCCGGGGCCGTGGGCCTCTTCGCCGCCGACCCGGACTTTGCGGCCTCGTGCACCGCGCTCGTGCGCGCCGGCGCCGACGTCCCGCTCGACGTCCGCGCAGCCGCCGTGTGGGCGCTCGGCGCGCAGCTCTCGGACCGCGTCCGCGCGCCGCTCGTCGTCTCGCTCGTTGCCGCGGGAGGGCCCGCCTCGCTGCTCGCCTCCTGCCTTCGTACCGCCGTCGCCTGGATGCTCCAGCGACAGCGCAAGGTCGACGGAGCTCGCGAGGGCAGCGGCGAGAGCGGGCAGGGGGGTGGCGGCAACGGAGGTGCCGTCGGCAGCAGTGCTGCGGGCGACGATGCCGCGGAAGCGGCCGCTTCCGCCTCGCCTCCCGGGCGCCTGCTCGAACCGCTGCCCTCCGAGCGCCTGGCGTCGCGGGGCGGTGACGCGGCGGCGCTCGCCCCCTCGCGGGGCGGGCTGCTGTTCGCGCCTGGCCGGGCCGCCGGCTCGCGTCCGCCAGCGCCACCTCCCGCATCGGGGTCGTTCAACGACTGCAGCTCGGCGGCCAAGGCGCTGTTCGCGCTCTACGGGTACGCGCCGCTGGTCAAGAAACTGTCGCTCGAGGACTGGGGCGGCATCGACGTCGCGCTCGACCTGCTCCGCGGAGCCCTCGACGGGCCGCTGAGCAGCAAGGACGGCGAGTCGGCGTCCGTGCGGGGCGTCGCAAGCCCCGCGGGGGTGCCCTCGCCCGTCTCTTTCCAGGGCCTTGCGTGCGCTGCATGGGCACCCGCGTCTGCTCCTCGCCGGAGCGTCGCGTGCGCACCCGCCCCCGCGCCTTTTCCTGCCTCCTCTCTTCCTTCCGGCGCGGCGATGGACGCCGTTCTGGCCGCGGCGCTGCAGTCGCTGATGGGACAGTGGAGCGTGGCCACGGGGCTCGAGGCCGCGTTCGTGGCACGCGAGGGCGCCGACCTGGTCGCTAGGCTGCTCGCCCGCGAGACGGGCGTGCCCGACGACGTCGTCGAGGCGCTCGCCCAGAGCGAGACGGTCGCCGCCCCCGCCGCCGCCGCCGACCAGCCCGCCCCAATGGAGGGCGCCGACGACCAGGCCGCTCCGATGGAGGGCGTAGACGAGGCACCGACGGCCTCCGTCGCCCCTCCCTCGGCTCGGCGCGTCCAGCCGGACCTCCCACTGCTCCCAACCGCGAGCTCACCGGCGTCCTCGCGGCCTCGGATCGACTTTTGGTCGCCCGCCGCCGTGCTGCGGGCTCGCCGCCACTTTGCTTCGCTCTCTGCATCGCGCCGGCGCGTGCTGCGCGAGCTGTTGCGCGCGGTGCCGATCCTCTGGAGCTCCCTGTACGGCACCGCGCAGGTGGAGATCCCCCCCTCGGCGACGCGTGTGCTGGGTGCCGGCCTCGCGGCCGTCTTCGCGGCCGGCCGCGCGTCCGGCGGCTTTGGCTTTTCGCTGGCCGCGGGCGCGATGACCTCGGCGCTGCACGCCGAATTCGCCCGCTTCCGCGACCTGCGCGAGTCTGGCGCGCCGCTGGCGTTCCTCGAGTGCGTCCGGCGCGGCGGCATCCCGCGCACGGCCGCGGCGCTCAAGGCCGTGCCCGAGACGCTCGAGGCCGTTTGCCTCGACGTCGAGGGTCTGAGCGCGACGCTCGCGCGCGCGCCGCTGAGCTCGTTCGCGCGCGCGCTGGTCAGCCCGCACTACGCACGCTGTCTCGCGTCGTCCAAGGCGCGCGACGAGATCGGCCGCTCGCTCGACGAGCTCGTGCGGCACCAGCCCAAGCTCGCCGAGCCCGTCGCCGTCAGCCTCCACGTCGCCGCGCTGCGCCTCGGCGCCGAGCTGGGGCTCGAACTACCGGAGAGCGACGGCGGCGGTGACGCGGGCGCGGGTGCGGGCTCCTCCGCCGCCCCCCCATCTAGCGGACGTTCTTCCGCCGGCACCCCGTCCGCCGGCGCCCCATCCGCCGGCGCCGCGTCCGCCCTCCCCGCGGGCTACTCGCCGTTCCCCGCCGTCGCGAGGGACTCGTGCGGATATGTGTCTGGCACGCCGTACCCTCTTCTGGGCACGTCAGTCGTGGCGGCATCGCAGACTTCGATCGGCTTCCGCGTAGAGTCGGTGCCCGACCCCGACTACCCGCCGCAGTGGCCGACGTCGCGCTCGCTGGTCCCCGAGCTGCCTCTGCCCGTGCCGCCGATCGAGACGGAGCGCGCCGAGTCGCTCCCGATTCTCGGGCGGCAGCTGCCGCTGTACATGCGCTCCTTTTCCGAGCTGCGCGACGCCGTCGTGCGCGTGCGCACGCGCATGCTGCCCGGCGGGGCCATTGGGCTGGTCATGGGCAAGGAGCTGCCGTTCGAGGTGGTCGAGGACCTCTATCGGTGCGCGCAGGCCCTCTCGCGACGCGACGCATCCGCCTTCCAGACGCTGCTCGAGGCCGTCGTCAAGCTCGAGGAAGACGACGCCAAGCGGGTCCAGCGGGCCGAGGCCGAAGCCGAAGCCCGGGACCAGCGCGAGGGCGGCCGGGCGGCGGGAGGCGCCGGGGGTGCGCTCGGCGGCGACTCCGCGGTCGGCGGCGCGGCGGCCGGCGCGGCGCCGGCGGCCGCACCGGCCGCCGCCGAGCCGGTCGCGTCCGAGGACGAGCAGGAGTCGGCCCGCCGCGAGGAGATTGCCAAGATCTGCGCGTCGCTGCCGTTCGTCCCGCCCGAGCTCCCGCCCGGTAGCCACGTGCGCCCGCTGTGGATTCCCGGCCCGGCCGAGCTGCCGGCGCTCTGGAAGCTTCCGCCGCGCTACGCGGCCGCGTTCGCCGCCGAGGCGCATCGCCAGGCGACGCTGGTGGTGCACGAGCTGCCGATCGCGGGCCCCGCGGCCGAGGCCGCCTGGGACGACGCCGAGCGCTGCGACCCCGAGTGGGCCGGGCCCGACGGGCGGCTCGAGCTCGAGGCAGGCGCGCGCGGTGGCGCCGTCGAGCTCGACTTTGGCGCGGCCGCGCGGCTGGGCGCCTGGTCCGCGCCGTACTACGTCTGGCCCGAGCCGCCTCCCCAGGCCGTCTCGTGGCCGGACGCGGACGGCGCCTGGATCCTACCCACGCGGAAGGCGGCGCGGGGCCCGGCGACGGGGGGGCGAGCGGCGGCGGAGGAGCCCGCGGGGGGCGCGGCCTCCGAGATCTCGGCGTTTGCAACCCGCTCCTCGTCCGCGCCGTTCTTCGGCCTGCGGTCGCCGCCCGCGTCCGCGACGCGCTCCGCTCCGGTGCCGCCGTCGCAGTTCGGCCTGCCCTCGCCGTCTCCGTACGCGTTCGCGATGCAGCGCCTGACGACGCTCACGACCATCACCTCGCGCATCGTGTCGCCGTCGCTGGCGCTGACGTTCGAGGCGCGCGGGTTTTCGCGCGCGGTGGTGGCGCTACTGCTGGCGCCGGGCATGGCGCCCGACGCGGGCAACTGCAAGGGCGTGCGCGCGGTCACGACGCTGATCTGGCGGCTGCGCAAGTGGGTGGGCGACACCGCAGGCGACGACCAGTACGCGCGGCGCCTGCACGTGGCCACCTACCTGGCGCGTTGGCACCGCGTCGTCTCCTGGATCCTCGCCGCCCTTGGCAGGGGGCTGCAGAAGGGCCAGGCGGCAGCCGCGGGCACCGGCGCAGGCGCCGAAACGGGCGTCGACGCGGGTGGCTCGGCGCCCGCAGCTGCGACCGCTGCCGCAGAGGCGCTCGCGGCCGCGCGACCCGTGCCGATCTGGCGGTGGCCGGACGAGGCGCAGCCCGCGCAGCTGCTGCGGCTGGCGTCTGCGGTGCGGCATTTTTTCCCCGAGCCGATGGCGTTTCTGGACGTGCGCGCGCACCCGCTGCCTGGCGGCGTGAGCGCGCTGCAGGCCCGTTCTCGCGTCTCGGTCTTCCTGGCAGCCGACCTCGAGAACCTCCTCCCACGGCTCCTGGACGTCACCGCCGTCGCCATGGCTTGCCAGGACGAGGGTGGCGTGATCGACTGGTGGCAGATCGGACGCAGACTGGGGAAATCCCCCGAGGATCTGGGTGAGGAGGAGGAGGGGGTGGCAACGGAAGGGGCCGCGGGAGTCGGTGGAGCAGAAGGGGATGGCGTCCGGGCGTCTCGGAACGCCTCCCCGACCTCTGCGTCCTCTCCTCCTCCTCCTTCTCCGTTTACGCCATCGCTTGTGGCGCTGCACCGCGGCGGGGACGGCGACCTGGTTCGGCGCACGCCCGCGCGCGTGTTCGTGGCGACGCTCGATCGCGTGCTGAAGACGATCGCAGGCTCGATGAGCCTTGCGGGCGACCTGGCCGAGGAGAAGATAACCGCGGACGCCCGCGGTGTGATCGAGAGCGAGCAGGTCGTGCTCTCAGACGCCGTGGCCAGGACGCTCGTTGCGGCCTTCGAGGGCGAGGATGAGACGTGCGGGGCCTGGAGACCGGTGCGGTACGACGACCAGGGGCTCCCCGTCGGCCTCGAGGGCGCCGGGACCCCTGCCGACCTCTGGCGCCCCGCCGACGCCGCCGCCCTCGCGCCGGCCTCGGTAAGGTCCTTCCGCCTCTTCCTCTCGCTGGGTATGGCCGCGCACCTGCTCTTCAACGCCTCGGATCACGACGCCGCGCGACCGCGCACGCTCGCGCGCTTCGCCTGGCGCGGAGGCGCGCCCCTGCTCGATCGCGCGTTCGCCCGCTCGGCCGAGGCGCTGCGCGCCGTCGCCCGCCGCGAGGCCGCCGTCGTCCGCGACCTCGCGGAGCGAGGGCCGAGAAGCGACGCCGCGCTGTTCGAGCCTCTCGCCGACCCCGTCGAGGGCGAGGTCGAGGAGGGCGACGCGAAGAGGGCCGCCCAGGCCCGCGCCCTTCGCGACCCGGACGCGGGCGCCTCGTCCGGCCCGTCCGGCTCGTTCGAGTCGGACTCGGAGGAGGAGCTCGAGGATCTCGACGCGTCGGACGCCGACTCGTCGTCGCCGTCCGACGAGGCGCCCTCGCGCCGCGACGGTCGCTCGGCGGTCTACGACGTGACAGCGCGGCCGCTCGGGCCGACGCTGCCGCGTGCGGCCCGGCGGGCGGGCCGTGCCGCGCCCGCTGCGGCGGCGGAGGCGGGGGCGACGGCGGCGGTGCCCGCCCTCTCGCCGCCCTCGGACCCGTCGTCTCTGGCGGCGCTGCGTTCCTCGGCGGACCCGTTCCCCGAGGAGCTGTGGGAGCGCCTGGCGTCGCGCGCGTCGGCGACGTGCTGCGCCCGTCGGGCGCTGTGCGTGGCGCTGCACGCGGCCAACCTTGGCTGCGACCGGGAAGGTGCCGGCCCGCAGTCCAAGTCGCACATGGGCAAGGCGCTGGCGGTGCCGCACGACTTTGCGGGCAAGCTCGAGGCCGTCTGCACGCAGCGCGCGACGATCGTGCCCGAGCCGGGCCCGCTGCCGAACACGGTGGCGCTGGGCCCGCCCAACCGGCGCGCCCGCCTGGTCGTGCCGCGCTTCCGCGCGGCCGTGGCCAACGGCATACGTGCGTTCTGGAGCGATCCGGCTGCGCTCGCGGCCTTCCCGGGCCTCGTCGGGGCGCTCCACGGGCTCACCTCGTTCGCCGCCGCCGACTCTGCCGCCTCGCTCGCGCTGCCCGAGCGCCGCGCGGCCGGCGACGACGCCGGCGCCGGCGCCGACGACGCGGCCGAGGCCAGCTCGCCCTCGACCGAGGGCGGCTCTGCGACTGGAAACGACCGCCTGCCGCGACACCCGACAGATGCCGAGGTCTCCGAGGTCATCCGCACCGTCCGCGCCCGCATCCTGGCCGCCCGGGCTGCGGCCGGCGACCCCGCCTTTCCCGCGCCGCCCGGCCTCGCGGGCGCCGATCGGGCGCTGCCGCCTCGGTCCGCGCTTGCGGGCGTTCCAGGGATGCGCGGCCCCGCGACGCAGGGCGAGGGAGAGGCGCAGCGGCAGCTGCGCCGCCACGGGCTGCTGCACCCCAGCTGGCGCCTGGGCCGCGAAGGGGGCGCCGGCGGCGCCTCGGGGGCGGGGCCTTCGCGCGACTCGCGCCCCCAGCCCTCGAACGAGCCCGTGTCCACGGTCCTCGATGCCTACGGCGTCGACTACCTCCGCGACTACTCGCCGCTCGACGTCTTCGGCCAGGACGCGCTCGCCGAGGTCGAGCCGGCCCGAAGCGCCTCGCCCTCGCCCCCCTCGAGGGCTGGAGCCGAGGACGTCGGCGACGCCCAGCGCGCGGCCGCCGGCGCCCGCCGCGCCGCCCTCACGGTCGGCACGGCCGCGGGCGGCGCGGCCTGGGTCGTCGGAACCGTCGCAGAGGACGAGGGCCGCGCCGGAAGCGTCGAGGCCGCCGCGGAGGACGAGGGCCGCGCCGGGAGCGTTGGAGCGACTGCGGGGCGCCGAGGTCGTGCCGGGAGCGTCGGGGCTGCCGCGGGCAGTCAGGGCCGTGCTGGCTCTCGCGCTGCTTCGAGGCGCCCGGGCGGCTCCGCCACGCCGTCGGCCGGCGGCGGGCCGGCGGCGAGGCGCGCCGCGACCCCCCCGACTGCCCCCGGCTCGGAGGCCGATCTGCTGGAGCTGCGCGCGGCCGCCGAGGCCGTGACGCTGCGGTTCTGTTCAGACCGCACGGCGCTGCCGCGGATCCACCGTCTGGTCTCGCGGCCGTGGATCGCGAAACAGATGCTCGCGCTGCTGGACGCGCTGCCCTCGGCCGCCTCCGACCTTGCCGGGTCGTTCACCAGCGCGACCGCGATGGGCATGCCCTGCGGGCTGGAAACGAGCGGCGAGATGCTCGGCGCTGCCGTCGTGCACGAGCTCCGGGCGCGCGCGCTCGGCGTCGAGCTCCCCCCCGGCGCCGGCATCGAGGCCGTCATCCGGAGGGAGCGCGAGGCCATCGCAAAGGTAGGGTCCGGAGGCACGGCGGATGCGCCGGGCGCGGTCAGAGGGATCGAGGACGCCGAGGGTGCAAAGGGCGCCGAGGGCGCAGAGGGGGGCAAGGGCGCAAGGGGCACCGAGGGCGCACAGGCCGCTCAGGCGGGCGCGGGACTCGCCACCTCGTCAAGCCCCGGGGCGGCTCGCCCTGGGGTCGCTGCCCCAGTGTTGTCTTCGGCCTCCCCTGGGGCGGCCGGTCCGGGCCCCTTTGTTCCGGCCCTGGCGCCCTTCGAGCCGCTGCCGCTGCCCGTGCCGTCGCGCACTCGACTGGCGCGTACGCTGGCGTCCTCGCCGTCTTCGCTGGCCGCCTGGCGCCTCCTGCATGCGCTGTGCGTGGAAGGCAAGTCGCTCGCAGCGCTGGCCGTGCAGGGTGGCGTCCCAGAGGATGCGCTGCGCGCCGTCGAGGCGTGGGCGGACGTCGTCAGCCGCCCGACGGCCGCCGACTCGAGTTTCATGGCCAGCCTCGACGCCGTCGCGGGCGGAGCCGAGGCCGCCTCGGTGCGCGCGTCGCGCCGGTCGAGGCGCTCGCGCGCCAGGGGCGCGGGTCGGGGCCAGACGCCCTCGGCCCGCGGCTCGGCGGGCCACAGCCCTGCGGGCGCCTCAGACGCAGAGGAGGACCCGGACGTCGACGCGGCCACGGGCCTCCCGCTGCCCTGGGACGGCCAGTCGCCCTCGCCCTGGGACGCCCCGCCCTCGGGCTCGCCCGCTTCCTCGCCGACACCCGCTCTGGCTGCGGGCCCCGCCTTTGGCTCCCCTCGGTCGCTGCCGAGGTCGACGCCGAGGTCGGTGGACTGCGCGATGCTGGTGCTGCATGCGCTCGCTCGGCGCCCGGTGGACGACGCCTCCACGTTCCTGGTGAGCGAGAGCCTCAAAGAGTTTCTTGATCGCGAGGGACAGGCGGGCGCGGCGGGCGGGGTGCGCGGAGAAAAGGAGGGCACCGAGGTGAAGGTCGAGGGAGACCAGGGACGGACGAACGGGGAGGTTGGGCGCGAGGAGGCGAAAGGCGAGGCAACCGCGACAGCGTCCGAAACGAACGCGACCGCAACGGTCGCGTCCGACTCTCCTCTTGCCGCCGCTCCCGAGGCGCCCGCCCCGGGTGCGTCCGCCGCGACTCCCGCGGCCGCCACCGAAGCCCCCGCTCCCGACTCTGCCTCAGGCCGGGCTTCCGCACGGTCGACGCGGTCGGGCGCCAAGTCGCCCGCTCCGCCGCCGTTCCCGCCGCGACCGAAGGCGCTCTCGCACGCCTTCTTCGGCGAGCGAGAGCTCGGGGACGTGCTGGTCGGCTTTTTCCCCCCGGGCGGCTACTTGAGCCCCGAGCAGCAGGCCCGGGCGGCGGCCGCCGGCGCCAAGCTGCTCGCGCACGCCGTCGCCGAGCTCTCTGCCGAGGCCTCCAGGCAGGACGCCAACGCGGAAAAGGGCGCCAAGGCCGCGCGCGGACCCAGACATGGCGGGCGCCGCGACCGCGGCGCCAGCCGGCCCTCGAGCCGCGCGGGCGAGCGCGCTGCTGAGCCCCAGGGCAGGGACGCCAGCGCCTCTGAGGACGCCGCGAAGGGCGACGACGACGGTGCCCGGCGCCTCGCTGCGCCCAGGGTCGTCGTCTCGTCCCGCAAGGCGCGCGAGGGAAGTCGGAAGCGTCGCAACGCGCGCCACAGGTTTGAGGAGAGCGGCGAGGACGGCGTCTCGCCTCGAGCCCGGGGCGCCTCGCCGGCCCGCGGCAGGGCTGCGGAGGCGCGGGCGGTTCCGGCCCCGGCTCCAGCCCCGGCCCCGGCGACGCGGCCTTCGGCCGCCAAGCGCCGGCGCGCGCTGCGCGCGCACATCTCCGCCGATCGTCCCGGCGCCGAGGAGGGAGGCGAGCAGGACGGGACGCGGGGCGGCTCGCCGCGCGCGCCGCACGCGCACGCGCACCGCCGCGCCGAGGCGGCTTTGCTCGCTGCGGAGCTCGAGGCCGGGGTCGCTGCCGCGGCGGCTGCGACCGCGCCCGAGGCGTCGGCAGCGGCTGCGTCGGTCGCGCCATCGTGCTCGGCGCCGTGGCGGCACCACCCCACGCGCCCGGCGCTCCCGTCGCCGCCCTCGACGCTGCAGAGCGCGCTGCAGCTGCTGGAGCGGCTCTCGCGCTCCCCGCCGATCGCGCAGACGCTGCGTCGCGAGCACCGGCTTCCGTGGCCCCTGCTGGACGCGCCCGGGCTGGCGCTGCCGCCGGCATCCGAGCGGCTGGTCGTGGCGCTCTCGCTCAACCTTCTGCAGGGACGCGAGGCGCTCGAACTCTGCATGGAGCGCGCCGTCAAGTCGGCGCTGGTCGCGGCCGGCTCGACGCGCCCGCTCGAGGACGCGACCGTCGACCACGCCGTCATGCGCCTCGCGGCGCGCGCGCGCGACGGTCGCGTCTCCGCCGCGCTGCGCGGCTGGACCAACCCGGACGACGACCCCGTTGGCGGCGCCTGGCGCGGCGACGACGGGGTCGAGGCGGACGCGTCAGCTGGGGCGAGTCGCTCGACGGCCGCCGATGGCGCCCCGGCGGCCGGTCCGCCCGCGACCGCGATGGAGGAGGACCGCACCGGCTCGCGCGCGGCCTCCGGCGCGGCGTCTCCGCACGCGTCGGCGCTGCCCCCCCGCGAGTCGGTCTTCAGTCCCACGGTGTCGCCCCGCGACGCGTCGTTCTGGCGCCTCAAGGCGCTGCGGCGCCGTCGCGAGCCGCGCCCCAGCTGCGACCTGGCCGAGCTGATCGCGCGCCTCTGCGAGGTCGCGCGGCTCGACCCACGCATGCTCGCGCGCGTCATCTGCGACATGTGCGCGTTCGTGCGCCGCTCGGACGGCATGCTGGACGTGCTGCTGCTGCCCAGGTCGGTGCAGGCAGCGGCCGTCACTCTGGCCAAGCAGGCGCTCGAGGACCGGCGCCGCGAGGAGCGCCAGACGCGCGCCAAGGCGGGCCAGGCGCTCGGCCTCAAGGGCAAGGACGCCACGACAAAGGGCAAGGCCAAGGCGAAGCGAGGAACCAAGGTGGGCGATGGCGCAGCCGGCGGCCAGGGTGGCCCGGTCGGCGCGAGTACCCCCTCCGGCCGGGGTGGCCCGGTCGGCCGCGTCCCCCCCTCCGACTTTGTCCGGACGCCGCTCCCGGCGGCAACCGCAGCCTCTGTCGTCAACGTGGCCGCGACGCCGGTGCGCGCCGACGACTCGGCCCCGCGCGCGATCCCGCGCCGCCTGACGCGCAACCTTCGGCACGTCGTCTCGCGCCTGGCGTCGTACGACCCGTCGGCGTACTCTGGCGCGCGCAAGGCGCTGCGCGCAGCCGCGCGGCAGCGGCTGCTGCTTCGGCTGCTGACCACGGCCGTGTGCCGCTACCCGGGCGCGGACGAAGCGCTGCTCGAACCCTCGCGGCGCGACGCGCTCCTGCGCGTGCTCCGCGTGCACTTTGCGCGCGGACAGCGCGACGAGGACCGCTCCAAGGCCGTTTGGGCGCCGCCCGCGCAGGACTGTGCCTGGGGCTACGGCCTCGACCCGCTCGCGGGCGTCTCGGGGCCCTGGACCGATCTCGCGCTCGCCGAGCTCACGCCGCGGCCCGTCGACCGCCCGGGCGCGACGCCCTACGGCTACCGCCGACGCTCGGTGCCGCTCGAGTGCCGCACGGGTACGCCCGCGGCGGGCCTCGCGCTCGCGCTCTGCGCGCGCAGCAAGGACCACCGCGGGGCCGTCTTCGAAGCCGTCGCGGACGTCATGCTCGGGCGCGTCGACGATCCGTCCGGGAGGCGCGACAGGGCCCTGCGTCGCGGTCCCCTCGGCGGTCTCGGCCCCGAGACGCTCAAGGAGCTCCACGCGCACGCCGCTGCGGAGGCCGACGCCTACCTCCACGCGCACTACGAGCCCCCGCACGCCCGCACGCCAGGCGGGCCCTCGGCCGCAGGCCTCGAGGGGGCCGCCACCCCGGGCCGCCCGCCCACCGCCGACGCAGCGCAGACGGTGCCTGTCCCGGCCACCCCCTTCGGCGCGACGCCCGTGCCGCCGCCGCCGGCGGCGACGACCAGCCCGCGCCAAGGGAGGCGACCGCCGCGCCGCGGCGGCGCAGGCGCGGGCCAGGGGGGCACGCCTCGAACGCCCGGGCGCTCGCCGGCCCGAGCGGGCGCGCCCGCGTGCCGCGGCGGTGCGCCCAACGCGGCGGCGCTGCCGCCCTCGTACCGCCTCCCTCTGTTCGCGTGCGTGCCCCCTCCCGGGTCGCTGCTGGCCGCGACGGCGTTCGCGCCAGGCCGGGGCGTCTCGCACCGCTCCCGCGGCGCGGGTCTGTCGCGCGGCCTGCCACCGTCGTTCGAGGTGGCTGCGCTCTCGGAGCTCGCGGCCGCGCTGATCGGCGTCGAGAGTCCCGCAAGCCACCCGTACGGCCCGCTTCCAAAGGCCTACGGGCGCGTGGTTGAGGCCCGCCGCGGCAGGCTCGCACAGGCGCTCTGGGCCGCGCTCGCTCGCCTCGACGTCGACGCGCCGGGCACCTGGCGCGCCGCCACAGGCCTGCTTCGCTCCCTCAACGTGCTCTGCCGCGCTCAGACGCGCCAGGGCGGCGGGGGCGGCGGAGGCGGCGGCGGCCGCAGCGGCGCCTTCAACTTTGGCCGCAGCTTTTTGGCCGGCCTGCGCGGCCTGCGCGCCCGCGTTGGCGACCTGGCGCTCGGCTCTGGCGATCCGTTCGGCGACCCTCTGGGCGACGACATGGACGACGACGAGGACGACGAGGACATCGAGAGCGACGATGAGGACGTCGACGGCGGCGACGCGAGCGACGACGGCCTTGATGGCGGCCGCGAGCGCGTTGCCGACTCGTCGGATGACGAGTCTGGCTACTCGGACGCGTCGTCAGACGTCTCCGGGTCCGAGAGCGGGTCAGACGGCGGGTCTGGGAGCGAATCGGACTCGGCCGAGTCGGCGTCGTCGTCGTCGTCGGGATCGTCGTCGGGCGGGTCCGGGTCGTCGTACTCTGACGAGGACGCGTCCGACTACGGCTCGGACGTCTCGTCGTACTACTCGGACGACTCGTCGGGCGTCTCCGGGAGCTACTCGGACGCGTCCGGCTCGAGCGCGTTCGACGGCTACGACGACTATGATGACGTGAGCGACGAGGCCAACGCGCTGATGGACGACTACGACGACGACGACGACGGCTCGGAGGACTCGGAGGACTCTGAGGGCGACGAGGACTCGTACTGCGGCGAAGACGACGTCGAGGACATCGACGACCCGGAGGGCGAGCCGCCCGAGGGCTTTGGTCCGGACGACGACGACGAAGACATCCTCCTGGCCGATGACGACGATCTGCCCATGGCCCCCGACGAGCTCGTCTCCGACTCTGGCGAGTCCGAGGTCGACGAGGACGTCGCCGCCGCCTCGCGAGCCGTGGACAGGGCGCGCGCCGCCGACGCGACGGACGGCGCTGGCGCCCGGGGGAACGCGAGCATGCCGGTCGACGAGGAAGAGGGCGGGGATGTGGAGGAAGGTGACGAGGGAGAGGAGGACGAGGACGAGGGAGAGGGAGAGGAGGAGGAGGAGGAGGAGGAGGACGAGGACGAGGACAGCGCCCACGACCGTGCGCAGCACCGGCGCCGCGTGGGTCGCCGGCCAGGCCGCGCCTCGTCGCCCCCCCCTGACGAGGCGGCCATCGACGAGGCGATCGACGCGGCCGAGGAGGAGGCCATGGAGGCCGAGGCCGCGCAGGGCCCCGGCGCCGCGGCCGCACTCGCCGCTGGCGCCCCAGGAGGCCCGGCCTCGTCTTCCTCCGAGAGCGAGGACTCTGGCGAGGACGACTCGATCGCCGAGGACTCTGGCGACGAGGAGTCGTCCGAGGTCGGCCTCGACGCTGGCGCGCTCGAGACGGGCGTTCCCGCGGCCGCGGGCGTCACGAGCCTCGAGCCTGGCACTGGCGGCGAGCCTGCGGCGACCGCAGAGGCCGCGGAGGGCACGGGCGTCGCCGCCGCGGGCGCCGAGGGAGAGGACGCGTCCGGCACGGCACGGCACGGCCGCGGGCGGCACGGTCACCGCCACGGCCACCAGGCGCACCACCGCCGCCGGCACCGGGGCGCCGAGGGCGCCGAGGCTGGGGCCGGGGTCGTCGCGGCTGCGGGGCAGGAGGAGTTGGAGGACGCCGCGGAGGAGCCCGAGTCGATGTTTCTAGGCACGCGCGGTCTGTACGACCTGTACGGCGAGGCCGAGGCGGACGTGGATGGCGAGGACGGCGACCGCGGGGACCTGGGCGCCGGCTTTGAGGGCGGGTCGGAGGAAGAGGACGACGAGGCCGAACTGGACGACGCGGGCGACCTCGAGGGCGCGGCCGGGCTGGAGCGGGACGTGGACGAGACGGGCGTGCTCTCGTGGATCGAGATGGAGGCGCTCGTGGACCTGGACGAACAGGTCGCGGCCACGTTCGTGGCCGCCGACGCCACCTCGCCCAACAGCTGGTCGCTCTCGCCGCGCCTCTCGCTGCGCGGCGGCATCGTCTCTCGCGAGGTCGCGCAGGAGGACGAGCGCTTTGCGCGCCGCGACGCCTGGCTCTTGGCCGACCAGCTTGCCGGCGCCAGGCCCCTCGAGTGGGCCCTCGGCCCGCGCGGCCAGGTCACCCAGGAGCTGCGCAGGATCGTCGAGGCGCGGGCCGGCGACGGGGACGCCGAGAGCCAGGCCGCGGGACCCGCGACCGGACCCGCGGCGGCCCATTCCTCGCCCATGGCAGGATCCGCGGCGGCCCATCCCCCTCTCGTGATCGGTCCCGCCTCGGCTTCGGCGACGGCCCCGATCTCGGCATGCTTCCCGCCGCTGCGATCGTGGGCGCGTGGCCTGGCGCCGTCGTGGTCGGTGTCGGCCGTGGCGCTGGGGCCCATGGGCGCGCTGGCCGCGCACGTCTCGCGCCTGGATCGGCCGCATGTGCTTCTGACGTCGGCCGCGGTCGAAACGCTACGGTCGTCGGTGGACGACCCGGACTGGCTCAACGAAGAGCTCTTCGCGCTCCAGATCGAGGAGGGACTTCGCATGGGCACCTACGAGACGCAGCGCGGCGCCGAATGCTCCGGCACGCGCAGCATCCCGCCCGCGCCGCCGCACCCGGGGTCCGTGCTCGCCTGGCGCATCGGGGGCATGTCGGACGCCGTCGCCGAGCTCCGAGCCCTCGGCATCGACCCGCTCGCGCCCCTCCCGCCCGCCCTCGCGCTCTGCTGGGATGCCAGGGTCGGGAGAAGGGAGTGGGCGGGCGCAGGGACGGACGGAGACGAGGCGACGCCTCTCCCGGGCGTCTGCGTCAACGCTGACGTCGAGATGGCCGACGGCGCGACCCCGGCGGGCGGCGAGGACCCCGCGCTGGCGCCTTCGACGGCGGCCCCCGCGTCGTCTCTCCCCCTTCCTGCGGTCGAGGTCGCGCTGCCGCCGCCGTCGCCGCGCGCGTCGCCGCTGGCGACGTTCGCGCTGGCGCTGGCCTCGAATGGTCTGTCTCTGCAGGAGCCTCCGTCTCCGCTGTTCTCTCTGGCGCCGCTGCCGTCGACGCTGATGCCGCTGGCCGTGCCGCCAGAGACGTTCAGGCGTCTGCCGCCGGCCGAGCTGGGGCACGCGTGGTTCCAAAAGGAGCTCGAGCTCTCGGTCATCAATTTGGGCGACGACCCCAGCGGCGTCGGTCGCGACCGCGAGGACGACGTGCACGACCGCATCGCGAGCGCGTTCGCCAGATTCGTCGCCGAGGCCGACCGCATCGATCGCGTCGACCTGCGCTGGTGGAACGCCATCGGGCACGCCAGGCCGGGTGCCAAGGAGGCCCTCCGGCTCCGCGACCGCGCCGCCACCGCCGAGCGAGAGGCCGAGCTGGAGGACTGGAAGAAACAGGAGCGCGACCGCGAGGAGCGCGAGCGGGCCGAGAGGGAGCCTGAGGAGGGCGCCGGGGACGAGGGCGGCGACGGGGGCGACGGGAACGACGGGCCCCGCCCGGGCCAGGGCGGCACCGCCGTTCCCGCGCCGACCAACGCCGGCGCCGGCACCTCCACCGCAGCTGTTCCTGCTGCGGCACCTCAGCCAACGCCCACTTCTTCCGCTGCGCCCTCGACCATCCCCGCTGCTTTTGCTCCTCCGGCCTCCTTTGCCGCCCCCGCGTCGTTCGTGGCTCCTGCCTCCTTTGCCGCTCCCGCGTCGTTCGCTGCTCCCGCTGCGGCGGTCGTTGCGTCGGCGCCCGGTGCCTCCGCCACGACTTCGCCTGCGGCGGCCTCGTCGGCCTCCGCGCCCGCGACGCGCGCTCCTCCGGCGCCGTTCGCGTTCGACCCGAGCGCCTTTGGGGCGTCCGCCCCGGCAAGCCCCGTGGCGGGCGTGGCCTCGGGCGCCGCCCGGGCCTCGGCGGCGTCCTCGCCGCCGCTGCAGGAGGGCCCGACGGCCTCGGAGCACCTCACGGAGGCTCTTGACGCCATCTTTCTGGACGCCTTGACCTCGGGCGTGCGCTCGGAGCTGGAGAACAGCCTGAGCATGGACGTCGACGCCGCGGCCGCCGCCCGCAACGGCGCCCGCGGCAGCCGCCGCGTCCGCGCGCGCTCCGCCGCCGGCCAGAGCGCGCTCGGAGACGCCAACCGCCAGGGCGGTGCGCGCAGCGATGTGACGAGGGCGGGCGCAGCCGGGTCGCCTACGCCTTCTTCAGAGGCGGCTCCGAGCGCCGCGACCACGTACGAGGCCCCCGCTGCGGCCGCTGTGGCGTCGACGGCAGCGGCAACGACGGCCGCCGCTGCCGCCGAGGCTCCGCAGGGTTCGGCTGAGGGGGTCCCGAGCGCAGCTTCCGCAACCGCGCTGGGCTCTGGCGAAGGCGCCGCCGCGGTCGACGCGGCGGCAAGCTCGCCGGTCCCCGCGGCCCCGGCCATCCCGGGGCCGCCGCTGTACGGCGTGGACCCGGAGTTTTTGGAGGCGCTGCCGCCCGAGCTGCAGGCCGAGGTTCTCGTGCAGGCGGCCGCGTCCGCGCGCTCTGCCGAGCGCGAGGCCGCCGAGGCCGCTCGCGCCCGTGCCGAGCGCGCCGCGCGGGACGCCCCTGGGCCGGCTGCGGCCACGGCCTCGGCTACGACCGCGGGCGCTGGGTCGGGCGGGTCGGGTTCGGGCGGCGGAGAGCCCTCGGCGGCGGAGATTGCCGAGCTGGCCGAGACGCTCGAGTCGTTCCCGTACGAGATCCGGCGCGAGGCGCTGCTGACGCTCGAGGAGCGCACGCTGCGCGCGCTGCCCGAGGGCCTTCGCGAGGAGGCCCAGGCCGCGCGGCGCGCGCTGCTGGGCGCGGCCGCGGGCCGTAACGACCGTAACATGGCCGCCATGCTCATGCGCGCGGGCCGCGGCGGTCGGCACCACGGCGGCCGCGGCGGCGCCGGCGATGGCGAGGGCGGCGCGGGTGGCGTGCCGGATGTGCCGGGCCTGCCTGAGGACGGCCAGGTCATCTCGCTGATCATCCGCGACGACGGCCAGCGCGTCGAGGTCATCCGTGGCGACGGAGAGCGCGAGCAGGTGCCGTTCGATGTTGCGGGCGGCCTCGTCGAGCAGGCCTTTGATGGAGGCCTGCGCGACGCGATCGCCGACAGCATGCTGGGCTCGGGCCTTGGGCGCTCTCTCGGCGGCCGCCGCGCGTCGCGGGGCTCCGGGTTCGGGAGTCGCCGCAGCGGCGGTGGTGGTGGCAGCGGTGGCGGTGAAGGCCGCGGCTCGCACGGTGGCGGGCCGAGCGGCCAGCCTGGTCCGGGCGGTGCGGCCGGTGCGACCCACGCGGATGCGCTGACGACGCCCCCGCCCGAGGCGCTGCGCGCGCTGGTCGGTCTGCTGCGGCGCCCGTCGCCCTACTGCCGTGCGCTGGTCTTCCGCGTCTTCCGCGGCCTCTGCGCACGCCCCGAGTGGCGCAGGGAGGTGCTGCGGGAGGCCGTCTCGACGCTTCGTCTACCGCTGGACGCGGCAGAGGCGCACGCCTACGTCCGCGCCCGCGAAGGCGCGACCGGTACCTCGAGGGACAAGGCCAAGGTCGAAGCCGACGCGCAGACCGCCAAGGGCAAGGACAGGAGCCAGGTAGGCAAGGGGCAAGGTGCCCGCGGCGGGGACTCTGCGGCGCCCTCCAAGGGCCCTTCCACCCGCGGCGGGGACTCTGCGGTGCCCTCCAAGGGCCCTTCCACCCGCGGTGGGGACTCTACGGCGCCGTCCAAGCCCGACGCCGACTCGGTTTCCGTTTCCGACCACCCGGTCAAGGTGCTCGAGGCGCGTCTTGCCGGCCTGCGTCCGGCGGACGGCCGGCTGTGGGTTCCGCTCTCGATCGCGAGGCGCCTCTCGGAGCTGCTCGAGACGCTCGCGCTGGACAGCCCGGAGACGGCGCGGGAGATGCTTGAGCTCGTCATCCACGGCGGACATGCCGACGAGGAGGCTGTTTGGGAGGCCACGGAGCGCCAGGGCGTGGCCGTGGGGAGAGCACAGGCTGACATCGCATCCACCTCGTCCGCCGGGGCGGGGCAGGGCACCGGCACCGGCGCTGGATCGGCCGCGGGCGCTCCGGTCACGGCCTCAAAGAGGACCAAGAAGAGCAAAAAGGAAAGCGACAAGGATGGTGGGTCGGGCGCCCAGGGCGTCGAGCCGGACCGGCTCGCCGCCCCTCGTGTCGCCTCTCTCCCTCCCTTTGTCACCTCGGCACCACCGGCGCCGCGCTCGCCTCTGCCGGGGCCGCTCTCGGGCGCGTTCGTGCTGGCCGAGCTAGCGTTCCGCCCGGCGTTCGCCGAGAACGAGACTGTGCGTCTCCCGGCCGCGCGGCTGCTGGACGACTGCCTCGCCCAGGCCTCGGCAACTCGCCCCAACGCAGGTGGCAGGCGCCAGGGCGCCGCGGCTGGCGCCTCGACCGGCCCGCGCATGTCCGACGCGCTCATCGCCGCCGCCACGGCCAACGCCGTCGGGGCCGGTGTCGAGGCGGAGCGGGCGGCGACGGAGGCAACGGGTGCTTCGGGAAGCCCCTCTTCGGGAGGCCCCGCTTTGGGAGCCGCGGCCGCCGCGAGCGGCGCGTCTGCCCCGTCCGCCTCCGCTTCCTCCCCTTCCGCTGCTGTGTCCTCCGATGCCGCTGCGCCTATCCCTCCGTCTTCGGACGCGGCGCTGGTGCCTCGCGCGCCGTTCGTGCCCACGTCGGGCATCCCTGCGTGGCTGGCCCGCGCCGTCGGGCGCGCGACGGCCTCGCCGGGATGCTCGGACCGCGCGGTGCGCGTGCTGCGCGGCGTGGCCGCCTCGTTGGCCACATCCGAGCCACGCCTGGCCGTGGCGGTGCGCGCCGGAGCCGCAGAGGCGCTGGCGGGCGCCGTCGCGGACATGGCTGGCGAGCTCGCCGAGGCGGCTGCGCAGGCGCAGGTCGACCCTGCGCTCCCGGTGGCGCTGCCGGCCGTGCGCCGCGCAGTGCGCACGCGCCGCGCGCTCGAGGAGATTGCGCGCGTCGTCGATGGCAGGCGAGGCTCCAGGCGCGGCGCGGCGGCGCAGGGTGAGGCCGCACAGGGCCAGGGTCAGGAGGCGCAGGTGGCCCCGCAGGCGCCCACGGCGCCCGCGTCCGCGCCGCCGGCGCTCGAGGCTGCTCGGTCGCCGAGCGTGCCCGCGGCCGTGCCGTCCGCCGGCCGGGCGGCCGCCCTCGCCGCGTCTCCCTCTCCAGCGCCTATGCTCGCGGACCTCGAGGGCCTGCTCAAGGCTGCGAGGGCGTCCATGCCCACGTCTTGGTCGTCGCTGAGTCTCCTCGTCGCCCGCATCACCGACACGGAGCTCCGCCGCACCATGCAGGGCCCCGCGGCCGCTGCCGCGGCCGTGGCCGGAGAGGCCGCGACCCCAGCCGCCCCAGCCCCCGCCGGCACCGCGCCGGCCGCCGTCCCCGCGGAGCCTGCGGGCCGCCGCCCGCGGGCGCTCCCGCCGGCGGCGTCCGCGCTGCGGCCCGCTCTCGAGTGCTTTGCGGCCGCGTCGCAGATCCAAAAGGCGCTCGAGGACGTCGAAAAGGCCCTTCGGGGCAGACCTGCTGGCGAGGCGACCGAGGCTGCGGGCCAAACGGCGACGACAGCGACGACGGCGGCGACGGCGGCGATGGCGGGAACGGCAGAGGAGACCGCGTCGGCGTCGGAGATGGTTACGGACGCAACCACCTCCGCCGCTCCCGCCACCCTCCCCGCGACTTCCGCGTCTCCGGAAGAGTCTGCTCCTTCGTCGTCGTCGCTGGCGGTGGCGGCGTCTTCGGCGTCCGCGACGATCTCTTCGGATCCGTTCCTGTCGTTCGCGGAGCGTCACCGCGAGCTCATCAACGCGCTGGCGCTGTCTGCGCCCTACTTGATCTTCGAGGGCCCGTTCTCGGTGCTGCTCAAGGCGCCTCGGCTGCTGGACTTTGACGTCAAGCGCGCGTGGTTCCGCGACGCGCTGCGCAAGCGCTCCGCGCGCTCGGCAGCGTCCGGCACGCTGCGCGTGATGGTCCGGCGCGGGCACGTCTTCGAGGACTCGTTCCAGTCGCTGGGCCGCCGCACAGCCGCGGAGATGCGCGGCAAGCTGGTGGTCACGTTCCGCGGCGAGGAGGGCGTGGACGCAGGCGGCGTCTCGCGCGAGTGGTACAAGGTGCTCTGCCGCGAGGCGTTCGACCCTGCGGCCGGGCTCTTCTGCCGCGTGCCCGAGGGGTCGGCCACGCTGCAGCCCAACCCGCTCTCGGGCGTGCAGGACGACCCGCGCCGTGGCGTGCGCCACCTCGACTTTTTCCGCTTCGCGGGACGCGTGGTCGGCAAGGCGCTGCACGACGGCATGCTGCTGGACGTGCACTTCACGCGCTCCTTCTACAAGCACCTGCTCGGCCTCAA
Organism: Prototheca bovis; assembly: GCA_003612995.1. Classification (NCBI taxonomy): domain Eukaryota; kingdom Viridiplantae; phylum Chlorophyta; class Trebouxiophyceae; order Chlorellales; family Chlorellaceae; genus Prototheca; species Prototheca bovis. Next base: position 10,594 of record PGFX01002090.1, on the reverse strand, counting down.
GGTGACCTACCAGGACGTCGAGGCGCTCGATCCAGAGTACTACCGCAACCTCGTGTGGATGCTGGACAACTCGATCGAGGACGTGCTCGACCTGACGTTCGCCGAGGAGGTCGACTACTTTGGCCGCCGCGAGGTGGTCGACCTCGCGCCGGGGGGCGCCGAGAAAAAGGTCACCGACGCCAACAAGCGCGAGTACGTCGACCTCGCGGCCAAGCGCCGCATGACTGGCGCCATCCGCGCGCAGCTCGACGCCTTCCTCGAGGGCTTTTACGAGCTCGTGCCTCGCGACCTGGTCAAGATCTTCTCCGAGGCCGAGCTCGAGCTGCTCATCTCGGGCCTCCCAGAAATCGACCGCGAAGACCTGCGCCGCAACGCCGCCATCCATGGCTTTTCGCCCTCCTCGCCCACGCTGCTGTGGTTCTGGGAGGTCGTCGCGGACATGAGCGCGCAGGACCTCGCGCTGCTCGTGCAGTTCGTCACCGGAACCTCCAGCGTCCCGCTCGAAGGCTTTGCGCACCTCCAGGGCGTCAACGGGCCGCAGAGGTTCCAGATCCACCGAGCCTACGGAGGGCCGGAGAGACTCCCGACCGCGCACACGTGCTTCAACCAGCTCGACCTCGTCGAGTACCCCTCCAAGGAGGTCCTCCGCGAACGGCTCATGACCGCCATCAAGGAGGGCTCTGAAGGGTTTGCGTTCGCCTAAAGCCCGGGCGCCGCTTGGGAGAACAGACGGAGCCGCCAAATCGCTTCTGCGCACGCTCCGGTCCGGAGCCGCCGTACCCGTCGAGTCGTTTCTCGTTCCCCTGCGTTTTTTTGCTCTTTTCGCTCCGCCACACCCATCCTCATCGCCTCCCCCGCTGCTGCCCAGAGCCCCTCGTCACCGCACCACAGACGAGCATGGGCCGAGGGCCCCGGCCCCGGGATGCTTTTTTTTCTTCCTTTTCCCTCCCTCCCAGCGCCCCGAGACGCTCAGCGGTCTTGCGCCCCTTTCCCTCTCCACTCTTCCCTCCTTCGCTTGCCCTCCCCTCGGAAGCGCGCTCTCCTTTCCACGTCGCCTCCCGCGGCTCTGATCGAATGTCCGGGCCCTTCCCCCCCCCTCCCCCCCCCCCTTTTCCTCCCTTTCTTTCCGCCGTCCCGTCTTCCGTGCGTCGCGCGCGTCTCGTTCCACGCGGCTCGGGGATCCACCTCGGGCTGCCTTTGCTGTCATTCGCTTTCCTTTGCCGCGACCGCCGCGCGCAGCCTCCCGTCGAGGTGGGCAGCGGCGGCGGGACGCTCGGTGGCCGAGCTGCCGGGCGGGCGGCTCGGCCGCCCTCGCAACCCTTGTTTTTTCGAGCGGATCTTTCGCATGTAAGATCACCAGTGAAGGTCATTGGGCGGTCGAAAGAGAGGGGCGGCAGTTCCAGCGCGCCGGCGACGCTCCTGCCCTATCGTTGGTGCAGCTGCGCTGCCTCTGCCCGCTTTTCTGCTCCCTGCTCACCTCTTCACCCTTTCCGTAAAGCTCGCGCACGAGGATGTCGCGGCCCGCACGGCTGAGGCGTCGAGATTAGCGCAGGCGCCGTAGTTTTGCAGGGCGGGGGTGGGGAGGGGGAGCAAAGGGCGTGCGGCAGGCCGGGTGAAAAGGAGGAGCGCGGACACGGTGGGATTCGGGGCGGAGGGGGGGGGGGATGCAAAGTCTGGGCGCTCGGACAACGGAGAGGAGAAGTCTGCTCGCACAGAAGACGTCTGGAGAGTGGTGTCGGGTGTTCTGTACGTTCAAAAAGGCTTTGCGGTCTGGCACGGGGAAACCTGCAAGCACAACACGCTGTGCGGCGGTGGGCCGGGACGCTTCGCGAGGTTGCCGCCCGGGCACTGCCGTCTAGCACAGGGCAACCTCGAGGGGATCTGAGAGAGCCAGCAATCGGTCGGCGCATCGCTGCGGCGGCTCGGTGCACACAAGCGGAGGACGAAGCGTGGGTTGGGACGGTCGCGAGCGGCATACCAAGCAGATGGGGAGACATTTGGGGCGGAGGAGCCGGCGCGGGCGCCGTGCGCGGGGGGGGGGGGGCACGGTCGCCTGCCAGGGTTGAGATGAGCTGAAGGAGAACGGCGGTCGGTGGGCGCGGGCGCGCTCGGGGATCGAGGCAAAGTCGGTGGGCAAATCGGATCCGGACGCTCGAGAGACGACCAAATCAAACCTCGCGCGCATCAAGCTGGGCAGAGGCTCGCCGTGCGACGAACGCAGACGCGAGGACGGGCGAGCGCGTGGCGAGGCGTCGTGGAGGCCAAGACGGCCGCCGCGACGGATCGGCCGGCTCAGCCCGCGCGAGCGCGAACGGGCGCGTCGACGGGCCGCAAAAAGAGCTTCGTCGGGCGCGAAACGTTCTTGGAGAACGTACAGATCGATCGCGGCGTCGACGGAGCGGCGCGGACTCTTCGCGCGGAAAGGGGCGCCTGGGACGCGCTGGTAGGGAAGGCAGGGGGAGTCGTCGAGCGTGCCATGTTTCATTTCGGATGCGATACGGGGCATGTTCCGCGACGAGTGCAAAAGGAGGGAGAGGAGAGGAGGAGAGCGGGTGCGGGATGGACATCCAATGTCGGGAAGGGCGCGGGAGCGCGTCGCGGTGGGCGCGCGGCAAGAGGTGGCGGCCAGAGCGCGCTTGCAATCGGAGGGTGGAGGCGCGATGGGTGGGGGAAGACCGGGGAAGGAACGGTGGGCGTGATCGAAAGAGGCGGTGAGGGCGCAAAAGCACGGCGCCCGCGGGTGGGGGACGCGGCGAAGACGCGGCGCACGAGCGGAAGGTGGGCGAGTGTCGTTATCGCAAGGAGCTCGGGGGAGGTGGAGAAGGATGTCGGGAGCAGGGAGCGTACGAGAAGGGGAGGGGTAGCGGGGTGTTGCAGCCCCGCATCGTCGGTCTCAAAGGGGGGAAGAAGCAACGGTGATATGAATTCGGCAACGCTAGGGGACGATAGACAGCATAAATGCTGTGTGAAGACTGGGAGAGGGGGGGGGGGGGAGGAAGAAAAGGGAAAGGAAAAAAAGGCTGATCGGGGTGGAGCCGAAGCAGTGGAGGAGACGGTTCGAGTCATGGGCGGGGAGTGCGGCGATTTGGAGAGGTGTTTGAGCTCTCAGAGAGTTCGATCGCGAAAGGCCGGCGGAATCGGGGAGAGAGCAGGCGTCGCGGAAAGCGCAGAGGCCGGGGGGGAGACGATGCAGATTGGCGGGGAGCAGGCGGCGGGGGAGAGGAAGGGTCGAGATGAGCCAACGTCGGAGCGGGAGGGTCGGGGACGAGCCCACCGAGACCAGAGCGAGAGCAAAGGGCAAATGAATGAAGCCAAGCGCGGGGACGGGGCGCGCCGTGGCGCGACCCCCCGTAGAGGGGGGAGACGGTAGCAAGCGCGCACCTGGGCGAGGCGACGCCAAGGGTGGGGCGCGAGCGGACGCCTAGGAGCAACGGGAACGAGGCAGAGAGGGGGGCAAAGCCGATCCAGGATGCGCGGAGAAGAGAAGCGACGGGTGCAACCACAGAGGGAAAGCCAAGGAGAGGCGTGGGGAAGGCCGGATGCGACCAGGGAGGCGAGGGAAGAAAGGGGCAGCGGGGGGGGGGGGCAACATGGGGAAGGAGAAGGAGACGTGGAGAAAAAAAACGAGGAAAGAAAGAGAAGAACGGGAACAGAAGAGCGGAAGGGCGATGGAGATCGGTTCGGTTCGGGGCGGACGCGGGCCTGCAGGATCGACGGGGGGAGAGGCGGCCAGCCGGGCGTCGATCGAGGCCCACGTCGCGGTCTCGGGCGCTGCGGCGGCCCGAACCCGGGGGGGGGAGGGAGGGGCGGGTCGGAAGCTCATGCGAAGACTCAAGCGGAGGCCCAGGCCTCACCTCGGGGCCGGGCCCGGGCATCAAAGGAAAAGCGCGCGCGAAGAGGTGGTAAGGGAGTGGTAGCGCGCATACGAAGCGATGGGCGCGCCGAAAGGCACGGAAACGGGCATCGGCGGCCTGGACTCGTGGGCCGGCGGACTCGGAGCCCCCCCCTCCCCTCCCTGAGCCGACCTGCGAGGTGGCGCAGGGGCAGGCGGAGGGAGGAGGCGTCCCTGCGGAGAGGCGCGCGGATGAGCGGAGGGAGGAGCGCACGCCCGCGTTGGCGGCGGGGGGCGGCATCGAAGGAGGAGAGACAGGCACGCGCCCGCATCGGCGGCGGGGGGCGGCGTCAAAGGAGGAGGGGCCGGCACTCGCCCGCATCGGCGGCGGGAGGCGGAGGAAAACGGAGGTGGCAGCTGGGGTGCACTCGGCGGTGGTCGCGCGGAGCGACGAGAAGGAGCTCGGCCAGGCGGGGAGAAGAGTCGGTTGCAAGAGACTAGGGCGGGAGGATGGGGGCCGGGGGGAGCTCGATCTCGGTCCGGAGGGACTCGGTCTGAGTCGCTGCGGTGACCAGCGGCGCAAAAGGGGGTCGTCTCGGCGGTCTGTATGTCGCCGCCGCTCGGCGGCTGCGCTCGGCGGCCGACCGCAGGGCATCCCGCCGATTTCGGCGGGGCCTCGCGGCGGCAAGAAGGGCGCGACGAGCGGAAGGGGGAGGGCGCCAACGTGAGGGAGAGAGAAAGGGGGAGAGAGGGAGAGAACGACAGGTGGGCAGGGGAACGTGGAGGGAGAGAGGAAGGGGGGGGAGGGACGGAGTGGAGGGATCGAACTACTCGTGGAAGTGCGCGTCAGCTGCGGCGCGTGGGGCATAACGGTATGGAGTGGAGGGAAAGAGAGGGTCAGGAAGGATGGGGGGGTGGGGGGGGTAGGGAACGTGGGTGGGGAGAGTGTGGGAAGAAGCGGGCGGCACGAGCACGGACATGGCTGGCATCCGTGCTCGCGCCGTCTCGTTCACCCGTGCTCCCCGTTCCGTGCCGCCGGATGATTGGGTCATTGGGCACTCGGGCTGGGCTGGGCCTCGCGGCGCAGCGGCGAGGGCCGCTGCCTTTTCGGCTCTGCCAGAGCGTCGGCTAGGGCCGCTGCCTTCGCGGCCCGGGCTCCGCGTCACCGCCATTTCAGGCCTTGCGGGGCTTGGTGGGGATGGGCGGCATGGGAGGTCCCTGGAGTGCCTTTTCGATGATGTCGGCGGCCCTCGCTGCTCCGTCTTCCTGCAGCATCTTCTTGGCGAGCGCCTGGCAGTTGGCGGTGTACTCGTCGAGCCTGTCGAGGCACTTGGAGATGGCCTTGGCGAGCTTCTCGGCGGTCATGGATGCCGCGACGCAGTGCGAGGCGGGTCCGAGCTTCTTGTCGGCGACGACCTCGGCCCAAAAAGCCTGATCGATCGTGGGCACGCACGGCACGACGACCGAGGGTTTGCCCGCGGCGATGACCGAGTGCAGCGTGCCGATGCCGCCGTGGTGCACGGCGAGGTCGATCTGCGGCAGCAGCGCCGAGTGGTCGACCGGCTGCGTGAGCACAAACCACGGTGCCTTGCCCTCTGCCGCGCGGATCGAAGCGCGCGTCGGCGCCGTGCGGTCCGGCACCGCGGCGGCGGCCGCCGAGTCCGAGCCCGAGCCCGAGCCGAAGCACGAGCCGAGGCCCGCGGCGCCAGTGCCAGCGCCGCGACGCCTGTTCCAGCCCTGCACCTGCTGCTTGGCGTCCTCCTGGTAGTGCGAGGCCTGCTGCGCGTCAAACTCGGCGAACGACTCGCTCCAGGGGCCCAAGCTCGTGTGCAGCACGCAGCGCACGTTGCGCGAGCGCGAGGCGATCGCGACGGCGCGCACGAGCGTCTTGAGCAGCTCGCCCACCTGCTCGGGCCCGAAGACGGCGCCCAGCATCGAGCCGAGGCCCACGTACACGATGCTCGCGCGGTCGGCGTGCGCCTCGTTCAAAAAGGCCTGCAGCTCGGGCGTGAGCGCGCCGCGCGCGGCCGCCTCTGCGCGCGTCCAGCTGTTCGCCTTGGCAGGCTGCACGTACGCGCGGTGCGGGCCCTTGGCGGCCGCATCGGCGGCCTTGGAGAGGTCGAGCGGCGCGGCGGGCGCGGACTGGCGACGCTGGACCGAGGCGTCCAGCACGGACATGGGCGAGGCGCCGCCAGACTTGGCGCCGGACGTCACCGCCGCGCCGTCGGCGTCCGCGTACCCCGTCGACACCTCCGTGCTGCTCGGGGTCGCATCCGCCTGCGGGGCGAGCGAAGGGGAGGAAGGGAAGGAAAGGGAGGTGAGAGGGGCGTGAGGACGCAGGAAGGAGAGCAGAGAGGGCGCTAGAACGCTAGGATGCAGGGATGAGAGGATGCAGGACCGCGAGAGTGCCGACGAGAGGAGGCAGAGAGAGGAAAAGGGTCGAAAGGGGAGCGAGGACGAGAGGAGGGGTGAGACGGGCGAGGTGCGCCGAGGACGGACTGCGGGGGCGAAAGGCACACGAGGCCCCCACGCGGATGCGCGCGTCCCTTTGCGGTGCACCCTCCCGCTGGCCTCCCCCTCCGCAATCGCGCGCGTTCCCGGCTGCGCACCTGAAGTCCGTTGACGGCGACGGTCTCCGGGATGGTGGGCTCGGCTCCGAGTCCCGCGAGGTCGCCCGCGGAGCGGCGCGGCGAGGCGACCGAGCCGTTCTCCGAGGCCTCGGCGCCCGCGAGCCCCGAGAGGCTCTCGGCGCCCGAGGTGACGCGGCGCGGCGCCACCGCGTCGGCGCCCGACGCGACCGCCGAGGGCGCGGGGGGCGGCGAGGCGGCCGCCGTCGCGGCCGCGGCCGCGATGGCGCCTCCCGCCTCGGCGCGTCCCGCCTTGAGCTCGCCGCCGAGCTCGGCGTCGCGGTCCTGGAGCGCCGCGGCCTTGGAGGTGGGCTGCTCGCTGCGTGTCCTGCGCGCGTCGCCGGCCGGGGAGGCTCCGATCTTGGGCGGGGCCTTCTTTCCGCGCGGGGAGGAGAGGTTGTTGATGGCCGGGGGTGGGGTCATGTCGAGGGCGTTGGGTTCCGGGTCTCCCTTGCGGAGGAGGACGCAGAAGGAGCCGACGACCTGCGCGTTCTTGGGCCAGTCGGCGGGCTTGGCGAGCAGCGAGGGCGAGTAGGCGTAGATGTAGGGCACCTTTTCGATGCCGAAGCGGGGGTCGACGATGGGGACGGGCTTGTCGTACTTTTCGGCGGCGCCCTGCAGCACCTTGCGGGCCACGGGCATGTAGAGCAGGCCGAGCGCCAGCGCGCCGGCGATCAGCCAGTTGAGCTTGTGCAGGATGCCGATGCCCAGCGGGTTGCGGAAGCCCTTGCCCGCCGTCGGGCAGTAGAACTCGGTCGTCACATCCCCGGGAAGGAGGTTGAGCATGATCACGCGCATCTTCAGGTCCAGCATCTGCGGGATCGCGGCGCATCCAGACATCTGGTGGAAGCACGTCAGCACTAGCACGTCCGGAGGATCGGCCACCACCGCATCGTTGAGCGACCAGTACCTGCAACGCGCAGGGCCAGATGGGGATGGGCGACGTGAGAGGCGCGCAGGCGGGAGGGAGGAGACGGGGAGCGGGAATGGGCGTGCGGGCGAGGAAGAGAGCAGGAAACGGGGAGCGGGAGGAGTACGGGCGAGGAAGAGAGCACGAAACGGGGAGCGAGAATGGGCGTGCGGGCGAGGAAGAGAGCGGGAAACGGGGAGCGGGCGACCGTGCGCACCCATCCCGTCGCCCGGCCCTTCCCCACCGCCTTCCCCTCTCCCTTCCTTCCCCACCGCCTTCCCCTCTCCCTTCCTTCCCCTCTCCCTTCGTATCCACGCTCCCCTCCCATCTTGCCCCCCCGCAAACGCCGTACACCCTCCCTCCCCCTCACTCCGTTTCCCCCTCCCCTTCCCCCCCTCCCCCCCTCTCTCCGTCTCCCCGTGTTCCCCCCTTCTCCTCTCTTCCCCCCCACCCCCCCTCGCCTTCCGCCCCGCTCGCGTCATGATCCCGAAAGCCCTCACGACGGGATCACCCGCGCGGTCGCCGCACACCCAGCGCCCCCCCCCCCCGCCCTACCCCAAACTCTTCGCTGCCCCGCTCCCCGCAAACGCCACCGCCACGTCATGTTCCTCGCAGCGCGATGCAAAAAACAAACAGACCTCGCCCGCGCCCGCGCCCGCGCCCGCTGCCCGCCTATGACCCGCGATTCGCGAACCCAGCCGTCCCCGCGGCCCGCAACCCCCCCTCCATCCCGTCGCTTGCGCGCAAGTGGTGCAACGCACCCCCCGCTCCCGCGCCGCCCCGCGCCTCGTGGAAACGCGCACACGGGCGAGACCCCTCCCCTCGCCCGGCCCCCCCGCCCCTTCCCCTCGCGTCCCGCGTCCCCTTCGTCTCTCCTTCCCCTCTCTCCCGCACCCCATGGCGGTCCTCTCGCGCGCCGCGTACGGGCGCCCCGGACCGCCACAGCGGCCCGCCCGGCGTCCGCGCCGCTCGAGGCTCCCCGCACGTCCAGCACGGCCACCTGCGCCGCGCGGGCAAGACCCCTGCCGCGGAGATGCCTCGAGGGGCGCCGTGTCAGACGCCAAGCGTCCGTCGCTCGTGACCCTGCGTGGGTCCACCTCCCCTCCACGTCCCCCCCGCCCTCCCCACCCCGGGCCTCCCCGCAGAGGGGGAGGAGGGGGGGAGGAGTGGAGGCGACCAAGCCAACGGCCACGCGTCGAGCCTCGAGCGCAGGGCCGGCGAGCGCGACCTCCGAACGGGCCCGCAACCGCGCCGGCGCCGGGTCGAGCGCCGCATGCGCGCAGAAAGCGCACGGCGACGCTCGATCCGCGTCGCGCGGCCCTCGACGGACGGTGGCGCCGGTTCGAGGAGAAGCATCCGGGGGCGCGCAACGCGGCACTGCCCGTCCGGGCAGAGGCGTCCTGCCACGAGACCGCGGCGCGCGCGGTGCCGGGCGCCGGGCTCCGGGGCGTGCCGTCCCGGGCGGAGCCGGCGCGGGCGGGCAGGACGCGCAGGAGGGGGGGGGGGGAGGGGAGGGGCACCTCTCCGCATCGTTCCGACCGAGGGCAACCTCCCCCTCCCGGCGGCGGCTCGGGCGGGACTCGTCGCCGCGTTGCACACCTCAAGACGCGCATTCCAACGCCAAACCCGGCGCTTCGCGCGCGTCGGGACCCCGCACGTCAAGACTGCGCGTCGGGCCCCCTCGGCTCGCGCGGCCAGACCGGCCGCGCGAGAGACGCGCGCGCTCCCTGCGCCCCCGGTCGCACCAGGAGCCGATCAGCTTTTCGCTGAAAAAGTTCTTCGTGGCGCGCAGCGTCTTGTATCCCTTGACCGTTCGAAGGATCTTGCCCTCTTCGGAATTCAGAACCTCTTGCTGCGCGCGCGCAGAGGGCGGAAAAAGCTAGCGTCGGCACGGGCCGCGCAGGGAGAGCGCCCGGGGGGGGGAGGGGGGGAGGGGGGGGGGGAAGGAAGGGGGGAGGAGCGGCCTTCCCACCCCCCTCTCCCCTCCTCGATGCTCCACCCTCGCCCTGCCTTCCGCCCGCATCAAACCTGCAAGGACCGCGGTCCCCGACGCGTCGCCGACCGCCACCCCGTGGTGGGCTCGCACCTGCAGCGACTTGCCGGCGCTCGCAAAGCCCAAATCGCGGCTGATCGACTTGACAAAGCCCTTGAACTCTGGGGGCGCGACGATGGTGGCCCGCCAGCCGCGCTCCAGCAGAGCCATGGCAAGCTGGCAAGGGGGCTGCACGTCTCCGCGCGTGCCCATCGCGGTGATCATGACGTGCGGTTGCGCCATGGTTGCGTTCGTCTCGGATGACAGCAAGAAGCGGAGCAACGGCGATGGACGACGGCGTCCGGAGAGGGGGGCGTGCGATTCGAAGGCGCGAGCGCGCAGGCGGAGCGCGCGGGAAGAGCCGCGCGGGGTCCGCGGGCGGGCGGGAGGCACGAACGGGGCGCGCGCGGGACTCGCAGGTGCCGCGGAACGACTCGCGGCGGACCACAGCACCGACTCCGAAACGCGCTCTTCGCGTCCCGGTGTGCCGCCAATGACGTTTGCTTCCCGCCGAGACGACGCGGTCGTTTCTCGAGAAATCGGCGCGCCGCGTGCCTCGAGCGGCGGGTGGCGTGCTCGACGGGGGCAGGAAGGGGGGGAGAGGGCGTACCGGGCAGTCGCGGCACAGCGCGCGCGCCGAGCGGGTGCTTGCTGGCGGTCTGCTCGCTCGAAATTGTTGGCCTCGTCGCGTTGTGAATATCATTACGCGCGCCCAAGGGGCGCGCGGGGGGCATCCCCTTTTCCCCGCCCTTGCCTCGAGGACCGCCCGCGCATTCGCCCCCGCGACGGGGCGGCCGAGGAGGCCGAGGCCGAAGCTGCTCGCCGCCCGCCGCCCGCGGCTTGGTGCGAGGTCCAGGACCGCCGACCGGTAAACGCATGCGCCGTATGAACGCCGCCGCGCGGTCGGGAGGAGGAACGCGGAGGAACACGAATGCGCGACGGGGAAAGCAACGCTGGGGAGGGGAGGGGGGAGAGGGCGGGGAGAGCGAGCGAGCGTGAGGTGGAGGGGGGAGGGGCCGCCGGCACCGCTGGCGCCACCGCCGCAATCGCCCTCCGTTCGCGTAACGCCGCGGAACGACTCTCTCGACGCGTGTCGCGGCCCGCAGAGGACGTTACTGGGATGGATGCGGCGGGTTCCGGCTGCGAAGCGCGGAGACTCGGAGGGGGGGGGGGGGGGGGAAAAAGGGAGGCGG
>PGFX01002079.1:0-14256 GCA_003612995.1 Prototheca bovis | reverse complement strand
GCGCGGGGGGGGGCGGCGCCGGAACGCCACGGGGGGCGGGGGAAGACGGGGGGTGGGGACGGGTGGGCTCGGCGGGGGAGGACGGGGGGTGGGCAGGGGTGGGCTCGGCGGGGGAGGACGGGGGGTGGGCAGGGGTGGGCTCGGCGGGGGAGGACGGGGGCTGAGTGGAGGCCGAGCCGTTGGCGGCTGCCTCTGCGTTCCTTTCGGCGCCCTCTTCACCCCCGCCTTTTCTCCCTCCGACCATGTCTTCTCGGACGCGTTGGGCGAGGGCGTGCTGGTCAAAGACCCCGTCCTCCCGCTCGGGCTCCCAGTCCTCGTCGCCCCACCACCCGCCGCCGCCCTCGACAGACTCCTCGTCCGAGGAGCCGTACCGGTTCCCGATGACGGAGCGCGCCGGGTACCCGTCCAACGTGTCCTCGTCCCAATCCGACGTGGAGGAAGAAGACGACGACGAAGACGAGGCAGACGGAGACGGTGGCTCGGCCGAGACGGCCGGGGGAAGGGGGGAGGTGGACTCGGATGGCAAGGCCACCGGGGGAGACGGGGATCCGGGCTTCTCGGCCGAGGCCGCCGAAAGGGACGTCGAGGGACCCGCGGACGGGCCCGCCCCTCGCTCGGACGGCGTCCCCTCCGGCTCGGTCGACGCGACGGCGCGGCCGACCCCGCCCCCCTGCCCCTCTCCCCTGCCCTTTCCCCTCTCCTCGCTCTTCCTGCGCGCCTTTCTCCCGGCGCGCCGCTCCTCCTCCTCGCCGAGTGCCCGCTTCATGGCCTCGAGCCCGTATGCGCCGTCGATCGGCTTTTCCCACCGCTCCGTCCGCCCCGCCCGCCGCCCCAGCAGCTGTGGCGGAGGCCACACGGGCAGAGGCAAGGGGGAGGCAGGAAGAAGAGCGGAAGGCGACGCTGGATGCGCCGAGGAAACAACAGGGGACGAAGTAGAAAGCGCGGCGAGCGCTGGAGAGGACGAAGAGGAAAGCGCAATTCCGCTTGCCTCTTCGCGGCCACCCTCGGTCTCCGCTGCCGTCTCCGCTTTCGCTCCTCTTGCGGGAAGCGAAGGGTGCGCGATGGCCGCAGAGGCCCGGCGCGGCGGGAGCAGAGACGGGTGCGCGACGGCGGCCGAGGACCGCTGGAGCGGCGACGGGACAGGCGCTCCCGGAGGGAGAGCGAAAGGCGGGGGCGAAGAGGGGGTCCAAGTTTGCCCCCCAAACGGGCCCTTGGCCAGCAGTTGCGCTTGGTTGGCCGCCTGGGGCAACGCGATCCCAGCGGCGCGGTTGGCGAAGAGGTGCGCGGCGTCGCCCGTCGGCGTGCCGACGTAGGCGCCCCGCCAGGCGCCCGGGCGCGCGAGCGGCCCCTGGACGGGCCGCCAGGTGCCCGGAGCACGGGTCGTCACTCCTCCACCGCGTCCCCGACCCGCGACGGCGCCTGGCGCCTCTTTCTTGGAAGCGTGCGAGAGCCTCGCGAACGTCTCTGTGGCCCTCGATAGCCCCCCGAAGCGCCTCCGGGTCGTCTGCGCCGGGCCCGCCTGCCAGGCACCCATGAGGCCCTCGGCGTCCTCGGCCGAGACGCCGCTGGGGGCCCGCCGAGCGAGCGAGCCGAACGACAGGCGCTTGTGGCGCTTGCGTGGGCGCTTCCCGCGCCCGAGCCGCCGGCGCGCCAGCACGTCCTCGACGCGCTCGACCTCGACGCCCAGCAGGCCGTAGGACGCGTCCGGCCGCGGGATCATCGCCGAGGCGCCCGACAGGCTGCCCTCCGACGAGGACGCCGAGCCCGAGGACGACGCCGAGAGCGACCCCGACGACGCCGAGCGCGAGAGGCCGGACGAGCGCCCCGCACCGGACGCGGAAAGACCAAACGCCGACACGTCCACCAAAGGCGTGTCCATCGCCGCCGGGAGGGGAGAGGAAGCGGGGGGCGCGGCCCCTGGAGGCGTCGGAAAAGCGGGAGGGGTGGCGACCGCAGCCCCTGGTGGCGTCGGAAAAGCGGGAGGGGTGGCGACCGCAGCCCCTGGGGGCGTCGTGGCGGCCCCGAACGGCCGGAGGACGAGGCCCTCCCGTCCCCGCGGCGTGCGCGCCGCCCCTCCCGTCGCTCCGCGCATGGATCCTTCGCCCTCGTTCTCGCTCTCGCGCTCGGCGATCGTCTCCATGACCCGCTTGCCGCCTCGGCCGTCGACGACCACGACCACGTCCGGCGGGGCGCCGGCGCGTCGCTCGGCCGCCTCCCCCCCCGCCTCGACGTCCGACCGCACGACGGGCAGGGTGGCCTTGCGCTCCTCCCCCCGCGGCGAGAGCGCCGGGAGACGCGTCGAGAGCGTCGACGCGATGCGCCCGGGAAGACGCAGGTAGTGCGAAAAGGACAACGACGACGACGACGGCGCGGACGGGGACGAGGGGGACAGAGACGCGGAGGGCGGGGCAGGGACGGCGCCCGGGAGCTTTCCAGCTCCGGCGGCGGCCGAGGCTCCTCCGGTGGCGAGTGCGGCTCTGCCGCTTCCTGCTTCTGCGGCTTCGACGGCGTCGAGATCTTCTTCGACGCCCCCTTCTCGGACCGTCTCGACGATCACGCGCTCGCCCGCGCCGCCGACGCGCGCGACGACGACGCCCTCGCTCCCGTCCATGACCCCGCCGCCCAAGCCCTGGCCCGGGCCAACGGCAGCGCCCTTTGCCTTCTCCGCGGCTTCGCCGTCGGCCTCGGCGCGGGCCGGGCGCCAGCGCGCGAGGCGCGGCGCCCAGTTCAGCAGCCCGTGGGGCAAAAAGGAGGGGCCCTCGCTCTCGTGCGAGAGGCGCGCCATGGGAGCCGCCCCCCGGCCCCCGACGGCCGACGAGACGGACGAGGGCTGCCTTGCGGCGGCGGCGGCGGCGGGGCCCCGGTCCTGGGGTCGGTGGTGCTGGCGCTGGTGCTGGTGGTGATGGTGGCGGCGGTGGCGGTGCTGCTGCTGCTGCTCCTGGCGGAGCAGCTGGAGGTCGCGGTTCTGGGCGGCGGCCGAGCCGTGCGTCGCCTCGTCCTCACCCGAGGTGCAGGCCACGGAGGCCGCGGCGTCCTTGCCCGCGACCCTGGCGGCGAGGGCGGTGCCTGCCCTCCGCCCAGCGATGGCTCGAAAGACGCGGACGACGCGTCCCGGTCCGTTGCGGAGCTGCTCTCGACGCGCTCGGTCTTGGGCGAGCACGAGGGCCCTGCCGAGCGTCCCGTCGTCGCGGCCGATGGCGAGCGCGAGGTCGAGCGAGCGCGCGAGCGCGAAGACGCCGCGCGCGCCGCCCGGGAGCGCCCGGTCGACGTCGAACTGGGCGCGCACGGCGGCGAAGAGCGAGAGGGCGTACGAGTCCATGCGGTGGTGGGCGGCGTTCCCCCCTCGCGCCGAGTAGGCGCCGGCGTCAAAGGCGGTGGGCTCGAGGATGACGTCTCCGCGGGCGTTGACGATGGCCAGGCGTCCGGGGCGGTGGTAGGCGGGGCCCCAGGGCACTCGCGGGACGGGGTCCTGGTCGTTGACGAGCGCCCACGTGTCCGGCACCAGGTCCAGCTGCTCGGCCGCGTACGCCCGGTTCCCGACCTTGGGCGCGCCGAACGTGTACACCGACGCGTCGCAGCGCGTCAGCGTCAGCCGGACCGACGTGCTCGCCAGCAGAGCCAGCGCGCCGCCGAGCGAGTGGCCCGTCAACAGGATGCGCACGGCGGGAGGAGGCTTGTACCGCCGACGGATCCGCTCGTGCGGACGGGGAGGAGACGGGGAGGCGGGAGGGGAGGCAAGAGAGGCAGCTGGGGAAGCGGCCGGAGATGCGGCCGGAACGGCAGCCGAAGAGGCAGCCGGAGATGCGGCCGGAACGGCAGCCGAAGAGGCAGCCGGAGCGGCGGCCGACGACGCGGCCGAAGAGACGCCCGGAACCGCCGGCGACGCGTCGTCGAACGTCACCCGAGGGGAGGCACCGGGAAGGGAGGAGGGGGCGGGGAATGCGGAAGCGGTGGGAGAAGCGCCATCGCTGGCGACGGGCTGGGCAGGAAGAGAGGCGGCGGGAAGGGGGGAGGCGGCGGGGGCGAAGCCCGAGGGCGACAAGGGCGAGGCCAACGAGAGCGTGGGGGGCGGCGCGGGCGCCGGGATCCCCCCCCCAACGGCAACTCCGCCTCCGCTCGACAAAGAGCTCGCGCCAGCCACTCCGCTCGTGCCCGCCACTCCGCTCGCGCCTGGCGCCGCACTCGAGCTCCCCGCCCCGTTCCCTCCCACCACCCCGCCGGTGGCGGCGTGCTGCTCGGCTCTGGCCAGTCGGATGGCCTCCCTTGCGCGCACGGCTCTGGCCGTTCTGGCTTCGCGCTCGAGCTCTTCGCTCGCGACGACAGCGAGCTCGAGCACGCGGCGCGAAAACCCGTCGTCGCGCCACGCGTCGTAAAAGCCCGAGTGCACGCGGACCTTTGGCCCCGCCCGGCGACGCGCGGCCGAGACGAGGTCGGGCGCGCCGCCGTAGCGCCGCTCGGGCAGGTGCGGCACGGACCAGAGCCGCAGGTCGCTGGCCACGTTGCGCGCGCTGGCCGTGCCGCGAAAGGCCACCACCAGCAGGCCCCCGCCCCAGGCCGCCAGCGCCCTGCTGTCGTGCGAAGGCGAGGTGATCACCTCGGCCCGGCGCAGCCCGTCCCCCCACAGCGACTTGGCCAGCGCCAGCACCTCGTCCTCGCCCATGTCTCGGTCGTACGCCGCGCGGGAGAACGCAAAGCACTTGAGCGCGCGCTCAAAGCACAACCGACGAGAGCGAGCGCGCGCGCGCTTGGCGGGAACCACGCCCACGTGCGGACCAGAGTCCGGAGTCGCGCCGGGCAGCGGCACCAGAGCCTGCGCGGCGCCCAGCGCCGCCGCGGCCTTGCCGGCCGCGGCGTCCAGCGCGCCGCGGATCGCGTTGCGCGCGGGAGACTTGGGCGTCGAGCCCGTCGGCGTCGAGCCCGCCTTGGCGGACGAAGGCTGCGAGCCGGGCGCCGACGACGCCGCGCGAGCCCGAGAGCCCCCGGACGCTCCGGCCGCCGCGGGGGACCCGCCCGGGGCGGGCGGGGCACCCCGCCGGCCGCCAGGGCTGGCGCCGGCCCCCGCCTTGAGCGAGGTGATATCCACGAGCGAGGAGCCCACGCGCCGCAGGTTGCCGGTCGAGGTCCACCTGCGCCCGCCCAGCGGCGAGGCGCCGGACGAGGCGCCGGCGCGGCGCCGCCCGAACAGCGGCGAGGCGGGCACCGACCCCGAGCCCCCGAGGCCCTCGGCCGGGCGCAAGGACGTCGGCGCCGGGGCGGCGCCCGCGGCCGGGCCCGAGGACGTCGGCGCCGAGGCGGCGACCGCGGCCGGGGCGACGCCGGCGCTGCCCGCCGAGGCGTCCCGCGCGGTCCGTGGGGACGTGCGGATCGGAGGCGGCCGCGGGGGCGAGGAGGGCGTCGCCTGGGACGCGGACGGGGCGGGGGCGGAAGGGGGCGCCGGACGAGACCCGAGCGCATCCAGAGCGCCAGCCTCGTTCCGACCCGCGTCCTCGGCCCCCTCCTCGCGCCCCTCGCCGACGACGCTCGCTTGCGCGTCCGAGGAGAATGCGGGAGACTCGCGCGATCCCGGCAGCGTGGCGCGGGAGGGCGCGCGCGAGAGCCCCGGTGGGGTCGAGGCCGCCGAGGAAAGCGGGGCGAGCGAGCCTGCGGGCGGGAGGGGCGAGGCGAGCAAAGCCGCAGAGCCCGCAGGGGCCGCGCTGGCGCTCTTCCCGAGGTCCCTGGGCGGGCCGGCGACGGCAAAGACGGTGGGGGGCGGGACCGAGGTCGAGTCGGAGGTCGCGTCCGCGGAGGAGGAAGGGGCCGCGAACCTCGGCGGGGCCTGCGCGCCTCCCTGAGCTTCTCCCGCGGCGGTCAGCAGCAGGAGCGACGAGCTCTCGCTGGAGCTGCCTCCCTGGCTCCCTCCAGCGGCGCCTCCCGGGGGCATGAGCTCCGAGGGCACCGACGAGGAGACGTCGCGGCCCGACCACGTGACGGGCCCGGGCGGCGTCAGCGAGCTGGCGCGCACCCGGCGGTTGCCCAAGGCCACCAGCGGGTGCGGCAGAGCCGTCGGGATGGGCAGCTGCCGCGCCGCCGTCGCCGCCGCGTGCGCGAGCTCAGAGCCCACCCCGTGCTTGTGCGGCGGGAGCGGCGGGTGCGCCGAGGGCGACCGCGCCGAGTGCGCCCCGACGGCGGGCGGGGGCGACGAGGAGGGCGCCAACGAGGTCGGGAGGTGGAACAGGTCGCCGAGGTGGTGGTGGTGGGGGTGGTGGTGAAGGAGCGAAAAGGGCCCCGTTCCCCCTTCGAGGGCCTGGGCATCGGCGCCCTCACCCTCCTCGCGGCCGCGGTGCCGTCCGATGCCGCCCACGAAGTTTGCCGCCACGGACGCAAAGGTTTCGGACAGCACCGGCGCCGAGACGGGCCGCCGCATCGGGCGCGCGGACGGCGAGCGAGCCTGGCCCCCGTCGGCCCGCGCGGTGGGAGACCCCAGCGGGGACCCGAGCGGGGACCCAAGAGGGGATTCGAGAGGGGTCGGCTCCTGGCCGGCCGAGGGAGGAGAGCCCAACCGGGATCCGAGCGGGGTCGGCTCTTGGCCGACCGAAGGAGGACAGCCCGGTGAGGCGCCGTCCGGCGGCGCGCAGCGGTGGCTGGCCCAGAACACCACCGACGAGCCGGACGCGTCCGGGACGGCCGGAGACGCAGGACGGAGCGAGGGGGCCGCGGCAGCGTTCGAGCCGAGGGCCGTGGTAGCGCCGCTCGGGGCTCCCGCGGCCGTCGCCTGGCCCGTTGCGGCGCTATCTGCTGCGCCGTGCGCAGTTCCTGTTCCCTTCTCGAGGTGGGCGGTGTCGGGTCGCGGGGCGCGGTGGTGGAGGTGGAGGTAGTCTGGCGCCGGGGCCGGCTCGATGGGCTCGGAGGGCCACGGGGCGTTCGCCGTTCCCCGGCCTCCCGGGGCGTGCGGGTGGATGCTGCGGATCGGCGCGGTGGCTGCCGAGAAGACGGCCGCGCCGGGGTCGTAGGGCGTCGCCGTGGGCGTCCCCGTGAGCCCCAGCGCCCCCCCCCGGCGGCCCGTCGAGGCCAGCGTCGCCTGGCTCGGGGGGGGGGCGGTCCCCGTGGGAGCGGCGCCGGCGCCGAGGGGCTCGTCGTCCTTGCCCTCGAGCCTGTGCGCGAGGTGGCGGAACGATTGCTTGATCGATTTCCCGTACGATTCGGGGTGGAGCGAGCGCAGCTCCCCCCCGCGCGACCGCCTGTCGCGCTTGCGGCCCGAGAGCGCGGCGGCGCCTCCGCCCCCCGCGGCGCCTCCGGCCGCGCCTCCAGCGCGCCCCCTGGTTCCGGCGCCTGCGGCTTGGGCTGCTCTTCTGGCTTCTTCGGCGGCTTCCGAGGCCGTGAGTCTGGCGTCCTCTTCGGTCCAGTAAAAGCCGTGGACCCAGGAGAGTTCCGGCGCGTTCCCCTTGCGCGGCGCGAGGAGCACGAGCAGCGTGGCCGAAAAGGCGCTGACGTAGAGCACGATGGGCACGAGGCCAAAGGCGGCGTTGGCGGAGCTCCAGCACGAGCCCGCGTCGGCGACCATGAGCAGCGCCACGCAGAGGGCGACCAGCACGGCCATGAACGAGCCAAACCACCAGTGCACGCGGACGTACAGAAAGCTCACGCGAAAAGCCGCGTACGGAAGCGTGCGGTGCCCCCGCAGCGCGCTCTGCACGCTCGCCAGGTAGAACAGCGAGTGACCGATCAGAGCAGCCCCGGCGACGTACGACAGCGCGCGGTTGGCCCCGTGTGCGCCGCAGTTCTCCGCGAGAGCCACGCACGACGCAGAGTACGACAGCAACGACGAAGGGGCCGAGGAGGGAGGCGAAGGAAACGGAGATTGAGACGGAGATGACAGCTGCGCCAGCAGGCGCGCGTGGCCAGCGAGGAAGGGAGAAGAAGAGGAGGAGGAGGAGGGGGAAGGCAGCAAGCGGTCATGGCCGGCGAGAAAAGAAGAGGAAAGGGGGGAAGATGGTGGCTCGCCCAGCGCGCGGGCTGGAGCGACGACGGAAGAGGAGAACAGGCGGCGCCACGCGCGAGGAGAGCTGCGAGGAGCCCTCGCCGATTCGAGCTCGAGCGCCGAGAGGGTCCCGCCGTCCCAGGCGGGGCCCGCGGCTCCCGGCTCGGCGCGCCAGAGCTCGGGCGTCGAGAGGATCCCGCCGTCCCAGGCGGGGTCCGCGACCCCCGGCTCGGCGCGCCAGAGCTCGAGCGTCTCGCGAGCCCCCCTCGGCGCGGCGACGCTCTTCTTTCCGCTCGATGCAGAGACTGTTGCCTCGGACTTCTCGTCCACCTCCTCCCCGGTTGCCTCGGACTTCTCGTCCACCTCCTCCCCGGTTTCCTCCTCGTTTCCTTTTCCTGCTCCCAGGCTGCCGGATCCTCCGCGCGATTCCTGGCCTCCGTGCCGTCCTTCTCCCAGGCTGGCTCCTTCGAGCGTCCCCCCCCCCTCTTTCTCGCTCTCCTGGGCGACGGCCCGCGCGCTCGCGGTGCTTGTCGCTGCGACTCCCCCGTCGCTTCCGTACCCCCCTCCGGTGGCTTCCTGCTCCGCTTCGCGTCGGAGTTGCTCGAGAAGCTGTTCGGCCCGTTGTTTGGCTTCGTCCGTGGAGGCGTGGTGGATTTGCTCGTAAAAGTAGTAGACTTTTGCGGCGAGGACGCCCTCGACGCCGAGCGCGTAGATCAGTCCCGGGAGACTGGCCCGAATTCTCAGAGCTCGGGGCGCAAACATGAGGAGCGGCCGGACCTTGCCGTCGAGCCCGCGCGGGACGCGGACGCGGTGCATGGAGAGCGCCATGTGCCGCAGCCAGGCCATGGTCAGGTTGATCGAGCTCATGCGCACGAAGAAGAGCGCCGAGACCGACTCGTTCGGCCACGGACATCCCGTCCGCACGCCGATGCCGTACGTGGCCACCGTCGTCGCGCTCCCGGTCAGGCCCAGAAAGCACAGAATCGCGCCGTGCAGCCAGATGCCACGACGAGCAGCCGTCCAGCGCTGCGAACGCAACGAACCACGAACCGCGCGAGACCCAAGCAGAGGAGCAGAGGAAGGAGGCGCAGGAACGGGGGGAGACACGACGGCGGAGGAGACGGGGCCCGCGGCAGCCGCGGGAGAGATGACCGCGGAGGAGACGGGGCCCGCGCCTGCCGTCGTGCCTCCCGCAGCCGCGGGAGAGACGAGGGCAGGGGCATCCGCGGCGCGAGAGACGAATTCTGCGTCTAGGCCCCCGAGACGGGAGGCCTTGTCGACGCCGTCGCCCCTGGCCGCGTCCCCCGGACGCGCCTCCCGTCGAGTGCCCGACCCCGCCTGGGCCCTTCCTCCCGCTGCGGGCAGGGTGTCTGCGAGCGCCTCGCGGGAGGCCTCGGGCTCGACGGCACGCTCGGCGCTGCCAAAGGGATCGCGCAGGGCGCGCGCAAGCGCGCGCTCGCCTCTCTCCGGCAGCTCCAGCGCAGAGGCCAGCACGCCGCAGACCGCGGACGGCAGCGCGGCCGAGGCCGGCGCGCCGTCGGGCCCCCGGCGCGGGGACGCCGGGGCCTCCTGGGCCCGCGAGCCCCCGCTCCCCAGCGCGCGGTGGAAGAGGTCGCAGGGCTCGGAACCTTCGTCGAGGTCTCGGAAGCCAAAGGGCGCCGGCGAGCCGTCCTGGCGCGCGCCCTGCGCGTCCGAGGCGAGCGCCGAGGCGGTCGTGGTCGCGGCCGCGGCCGTCGCGGCGGCCGTCGCGGCGGCCGCAAAGGCGGCCGAGGTGGCGTTGGAGGCGGCGTCGGCCGCCGCGGTCGCGGCCGAGGCCGCGAGGAACGCGGCCGCGGAGGCGCCCGTGGCCGTCAGCGTCGCCGCGCGGGGCACGGCAGCCGGCGCGCCAGGTGGCGGCAAAGCCCGGAAGGGGGGAGGAGAACGGAGCTCGGGCTCCGTGGGGTCGGTCTGCCTCGTGCTGGGGATCTGTGCGTGCTGCCCCATACGCCTGATTTGTCCATTCTCCCCTCGCCCATTCTGCCCACTTGGTTCACATCCCCCCTGCCCACCCTGCCTTTCCCCCTCCCCGCCCCCCTGTCCACCCTGCCTTTCCCCCTCCCCTCCCCCCACCGTTTGCTCTTGCGTTTGCGCGTCTTGTCCTTCCCCCCTCGGGTCGTCTGCTCCCCACTCTTCGTCCTGTCCCCTGTCTCCGGCGAGCCCGTCGCCTCCGCGCAGGCAGCGTCCGGTGAGGAGGGTCCACCACTCTCTCCCGCCGACGGCGCAGAGCGTGCGGTAGATGAAGAAGAGGAGGCAGCCCACGAAGCCGGCGAGCGAGGCCGCCGAGAAGGCGAGGTCGGCGTCGTACCACCTGGGGGCGTCGGCGGCCATGTTCTCGAGGGTGGAGCGTCCGAACTTTTCGACGCTCATGCCGACCGTCAGCGCGAGCGCCGTGGCGCAGACGAACGCGAACGCGACGCTGATGGCCTTGTAGGTGTCCTGGGAAAGGTACTCAATCTCCAGCGTGATCCACTCCGAGCCCGTCCGGGGGCCCCACCGGTCCCGACGGCCGTACGACAGACGAGCCTCCTCCTGCGCCGAGAGGTACGTCTCCGGCACGTCCGGCGGAGGCGGAGGCGGAGGAGCGACCTCGGCCTCCTCGGCCTCCCCCTCGTCCGCCCCGCCTGACGGAGACGCAGACCGGCCCCCCCCACCCCCACCGCGCCACGCCCCGAGCAGGCTCACGGACGCGCCCCGGCCGACGCCGCGCGCGCTCCCGCGAGCGCTCCCGTGCGCGCTCTCGCGCCCGCCGTCGCGAGACGCAGAGTCCTCGCCCGAGTGCGGCCCGTGGCGATAGTGCCGCAGCAAAAAGCTCCGGCCCACGTGCAGACGCGCCGACGACGGAGCGCGGGCGTCCGCGGGAGACGCGGGACGCGACGGAGGAGACGGAGACGGAGACGAAGCACCGACCACACCAAAGGCGCCGCCGGCCCCGGCCCCGCCTGCTCCGGCCCCGCCGGCCCCGGCCCCGCCGGCCCCGCCGGCCCCGCCGGCCCCGCCTTTGCCATCCCCACCTTTGCCGCCGAGCCCGCTTTCCCCATCCTCGTTCGCACGTCCCTCTTGCTCTTCCTCCTGTCTTTCCCGGCCGCCTCCGCGGAGGCGGCCGGGAAAGGGGGCGGGCGAAAGGGTCGCGAGGCCCTGGAGGGGCGAGGGCGAGCGGCGGAAGCGGAAGAGGCTCGAGAGCAGGCTCGAGTCGGGGGCTGAAGGCTCGCCTGCACTGCGCGGAGACGAGCGCGGCGAAGAGCCAGGGGAAGGAGAGAGGTCCGGAATCGGGACGGGAGAGACGGGAAGCGCGGCGGGGGCAGAGGTAGGCGAGGTGCCGGGGGAGAGGGGAAGCGGGGCGGTGGCAGAGGTGGGCGAGGTGCCGGGGGAGGCGATCTCGCCGGGACGAGACGCCGACCCGGAGATCTCCTCACCCGTAATCTCACCCTCACCGCCTCCTGTCCCACCGCCTCCTCCCCCCTCCTCCGCCCCTCCCCCTCCTGCCTCTCCCCCTCCTCTTCCCCCTCCTCCCTCTCCTCCATCGGCCTCGCCTGTCCCAGCCCCGACCTCAACACCGCGCGCCCCACGCGAAGACCGCCCGCCGCGCTCGCCGGCGCGTACTCGCTCCCCACGCGCAGATTCGCGGCGTCGACTCTCGCCGCGAGCCCGGCGCGAGGAAATCCCAGACGCGCCCTCGCCGCTCCCGTCCCCCTCCGCGAGGCGCGCGGACGCGCCCTCCTCGTCCGGGCCCTCACCCGAAACGGCCCGCGCCTCGCCCGCCCCGCCGCCGCGCGGCTTCACCGCGGCTGGCGTACGGGGAGGGGGGGGGCGAGCGTATCGCGACGCCACATCGCGCGGCGGTGAATCGGCCCCGACATCGAACACGAATTCAACGGGCTGCGGGGGCTCTTCCGGATCGCCGTCGGCGCGCAGGACGCGCCAGGCGCCCTCGAGCGCGCGCCCGAGCCGCTGCGCGTGGCCGCGGAGGCTCATGCCGGTCCGGCACGGCGCGCGCGGGCCATGCCGCTGCAGGCGCCGCGCATCGAGCGCCCGGCCGCGCCGGAGGTGTCGCAAAGACCCGCACAAGGTCCGATTGCAACTGTGGTGCCCTCTGCGCCGCGTCTGGCCGCAAACCGCGGCCGCGAAACCTCGACGGCGCGCGCGCGCGGGAGGCCCCTCCCCCCGGGGGGGGGCCCAGCGGAGGGTGGGTGAGGTGAGCAAATGTTCGGCTGCCGTGTCGATGTGGGTGGGACGCGGCCCCTCCCCCGGTCGGTCCTCCCTTCCCTTCTTCCTTCTGCCCCGCAACCCCCTCCCCCCACCCTCCAGCCCGCACCCGCATTCGTCGCTCCCTCCGCCCTTTCGCCCCACCCTCCTCCGCCTCCCCCCTTCTCAGCTGCGCTGCGCGTGCACTGGCGTCGGATGGGACGGTTGCAGATCGAGTGCTCCGAACGAGTCGGGGCGGCACGCGAGAGCTCTCGGGCGCACCGGTAGCGCACAGCCCCAATTTCGTGCCGGGCAGTCGCGTCCTCGCCGGGGCTCGACGCGACCTCCTGCCGCAATCCGCCGCTCGGCACCGCTGCGGTCGATGCGGCGGCGCGACGAGCCGAGACCGGGCGAGGCAGAGCGACGCCCTCAAGGATTGCCGAACGCACGTCGAAAGGCTGCGCGGCGCGACAGGGCGGGGAAAAACAAACGCCCCGCCAAGCACCCGCCGCCCCTGTCCGGCTTTGCCTCCTCCCCACCGAGTGTATCGCTGCCCGATCGCGCGCGCCGATCCCGGCTGCGGATGCGACGATCCCGGCAGCATCCCCGCGCGCTACGCCGTCTCGCTCGAGCGCGACCCCGCGCGCCGCCGGATCTTCGCGCACACGCCCGCGGAGGCTCCCGGCGAGGGCGCTCCCGACTTACCACCAGTTCCCTGTTTAGACACACCTCGAGCCGCTCTCCGTAGAGCTGCCAGAGCGCAGAGTCCGCGTTGAATTCGCGCCGTTCTCCGTCTCGTCCCGCCGCGCTCGGCCGCGGCGATGGCGGCTGCGCCGCGGTGCACCGTCGGGGCGATCGCCGCGCGCGAGGCGCCAGCGGCCGACCCGTCGGTGATAATGGACGCGTCGTACGCGTACGACGACTACATTCAGAGTACGCTCGCCGCCATCGCGGTCTCCCACCCCTGTTGCTGCCCCCTCGACCACGGCGCCCTCGTCGACAAGCGAGGACGTTTCTACATCCCGGCCTCTCTACGCCACAACGTCTTCCTCGCCTTCCGCGCCCAGGCGGGACACCTCGGGTTCCGCAAGACGTACGACGCGCTGCAGGCGCGCGTCGCTCGGCCGGGCATGTCCTCGGACGTCAAGGCCATGGCGGCCGCATGTCCCGCGCGTCAGCCTCCAAATCCTTCCGCGCAGAAGACGCCGGAGCTCCTCATTCCCCCCCCCGGTCCCCGCTGCCCCGTTCCGCGACGTCTCCATGGACATTGTCTCGGGACTCTTCTCGGCCAAGACCGGCCCCAACTCGGCGCTCATCATCGTCGACTGCTTCAGCAAGATGATCATTCTCGCCACACGCCCATGCAACTGCGACGCCAAGGCCATCGGCGACGTCCTCGTCGATCGCCTCGTGGCCCGCTTCGGCGCGCCCGAGAGCATCGTCTCGGACCGCGACCCCAAGTTCACGTCCGCGTTCTGGCAGTCGCTCGCGCAGATGGCGGGGGTCAAGCTCCGCATGACCACGACGTACCACTCCAGCGCAGACGGCCTGTCGGAGCGCATGATCCGGACGGTCAGCCGGATCCTCCGCGCGCACCTGCACGACTTTCCCGCCGATGCGTGGTACCGGCTGCTGCCGTGGGCCGATCTCGCCATCAACGGCACGTCGCCCGCGGCGACGGGCCTCTCACCGTGGCAGATCTGCTCCACCTTCGCGCCGCGCACGCTGGCGGACCTCCTCACCTCGGCCCTCCGCCGCCTCACGGCGGGCCCGCCGGCGCCGCCGTCCGACGGCAACGCATCCGGCGAGCCGTCGGCGGACGCCATCGCCGTGCTCTGCATGGGCACCGACCTGACCGCTCGCGTCAAGCAGAGTCTGCAGGCCAAAAACGATACCATGAAAGCGTATGCAGACCGCGCTCGGCGGCACGTCACGTACCAGCCAGGCGACCGTGGTCTCCAAGACCGCCCCACCCAACCTCACCCCCTCCAGAACAAGCTGGAGCCCCTCTGCGACGGTCCCTTTGAGATCGCCAGCGTCATCAATGACAATGCTTACAAGTTGCGCGACGCGAGCGG